>JBBBVU010000023.1:7947761-7958415 GCA_037177055.1 Atherinosoma microstoma | reverse complement strand
TTACTTTTTGGTGTAAGTAATCAACAAAGTAACTGAGTTACTTTTTTAATGAAGTAAATAGTAACTGTAACTAGTTAAATTTTTTCAATTACTAGCACAGCACTGATACCAAGTAATGTACGCTTTGAGTGCTTGATTTGTAGAACTAATTTGCAGTTTAGGCACTCTGCAAAGTGTTATTCCCCCACTAAAATGAACTCATTTTTTTTTAAATAAGGCTACTACTGTACTTGATTTCATTTTTTCATACTTTGTGCCATTTTCACCATCCTTTTCAAACATTATGCATGGGTAACAACTTAATTTGAGTACTATTTTGATTAATCATATCCATTGAGGAAGTTGTTCGCTCTCAATTTTCAACTATCCAGTCTTCTGCTTTCTACATAATGTTTCTGCTTAAGACAGGAACTGTATCACACCTTGCCCCATCTTCTTCCTCCTAATCTGTCTTGCACTGTTGTGTCGTTAAAAACATTTCATGTGCTCTGTCCTTTTCACATTCTCCCAAGCTAAAGGAGGCGGCCATCCATTTGAGACTTCCAGTGGCTACATCTTGATTAACTGCCGGATCCAGAGGTCATCTCTCCCCACTGGGCTGCAGGCCTCAATCCGCCATCTCCTGCTTCTGTGCAACTTCTCGCCGAAGACAGTGACAACAATGTGACCAGTGAGCTCTAAAAGAACCATGTGACTTGCTATTATGGATCTGAGAATCAGCAAACACTGAGTCAATACTTATCCAGGTAAACCATCCTCACTAACCTTTATATGCACACCACCACTGTACATGCATGCACACTCTGAATACTGGCTGAATCATACACACAGATAGATAGACAACACTTTTTTTCTAGTGTCACTGAGCTGTTAATTTTCTTTTTATATTTATAGGTTTGTTTTTTTGATCAGAAGATGACAGAACATTGCTTGCAATTCTGTGACTTCCTCATTTGGATATTCATAGTCTTGTACGCCATCTGTGTTGACTTGCATAAATCACCAAGAAATGGGAAGTAGTACAGGGATGTGAAACAGTTGAGAGAATAGATGACTGAATAGTTATAGAAACACCATTAAAAGGGTGTTAATGGAAGCAGTCACAAGGTTACTGTGTTTGTATTTTACCCCTATCCCAGAATGTTAAAGGAGTGCAGTGATATCCTTCTCCAGCACTGACCCAGTGTTAATAGGTATTTCAGTTGTGTTTAATCCACTCATTTCAAATTTAGTTCCCACCTAGCTGTTTAATGGCATGTGGAGGTGTATGGCCCTCAAGTAAGGATAAGAAGAGTGTTTAGGTAAAAAAATGGAAAACAATACCAGTGGTCTAAGATGGAAGGGAAAAGAAAGGAGAGGATACTATCTGTGTGTGTTTCTGTTAAAATGAGTGACTACGTCATTGTCTGTCCAGCTGTATCTGCATGTGTACGTATCTTATCCAGGGTGTTTGTCAGGAGTGTGTGGCTGTCTTGCTCCCATTTCCCCTTCTGGAGCAGAGCGGTACAGGAAGGCTGGCTGGTTGGCTGGCTGCACAGGAAAGGAAACGGTCTCTATCAAACAGCAGATGGAGGACAGCATGTGCTTACACTGCAGAAACGCTCATAAACAGAGGCGCTCGTGCACACAGTGCTCCTTGTACAGTAGCTTTAACAAGGGGATGTGACCCAGATCATACATCTCAAATATCAGCGGTGCAGAATCTTAAGTTTTATTGATTGGAGAAGATTATGAACACTTTGGTATTTGCAATGAACTTTTCAAATATTCTTGTAGGGACAAGGGCTCTCTTGACTTTATGGTAAAACTTTATTCCTCTCACTTTGTATGGAGTTACAGTGGATTTTTCTTAAAACTCAGTTTTTGTAAAGCATGAAATTCACTTTCAAACAATGTCTAATCTTCTTCCACTAAGCCCAATCTGTCACACTGGTTGAATATTCAGTTTAACTCTGGCTAAACTTACAGCTTGACATTAGCACTTGTCTCTCTGGCCTGCAGGTCAAATATACTTGTCTAATTGAGATTTAGTATATGTAATAATATGTCATCACCTCCTCCCCCTTCCTCCCTGCATGTATGTCCATGATTTTTGATGACCTATCATGCTTCTATGCCCCTGTCAAGAGCTATCAACAACAGAAAAAGATCTTCCCTGCATACCAGCGTCTCTGACAGAGCTTTTGTGCAGCAGTGTATGAGCACTGGATGTTGCACTTCCTTTTTCCAAGAGGGAAGTGAGCTCTCCAAGCGGCCTCCGTCTAAGGCCAGTCATTTGCTGTCTGCATGGTCCGGGTGTGAGTGTGTGGGTTTTTTTCTCATCTGTGTAACAAGCCTGCTTAGGAGGGAGGACAATGAGGCTCTATGGCACTGTGGTGCCCAAGGCCTCCCTGAATGACTCATGTTCCTGTAGAATTCAGGCGTAGACCAAACCACTGGGTTACACAATGTTAATCAACAAAGTGCTGCTTATAATGTGCTCTGCAGGGGCTGGAATCCTGCAAAAGAGGATTTGAAAAAATGTGTTACTTTGAGGTTCATGGCCTGGGTTTGTGTAACATAATTACTGTGCTCCCACATATACTAAGGAATGCATCTGTTCAAATCAGCTATCACAGCACCTCCTCTGAATTTAAACTATGCTCCAAATCTGTTTTTCTTTTGTTTTGTTTTTCTGTTTGTCAAATTTGCCATTGCCAGGAGTGTGATAAGGGAGCATAAAGGTGTTCTTATTCTTGAAGATGAATAAATACCACTGTGAAGTGCCAGTTTTGCTATGGCAACTGGAAGTGTGCAACAGGGAAGTCTCGTTTCCACTGCAGACAATCTGGGGACATGTCATGAACCAGAAGACACAGTCATTATACTGCTTTCAAAGCGAAAAGGGTTTTATAGTCTGCGTCTGCACTGGGCAGACATGTCTGCAGCGCTGCAGAGGCAAGCACCTCATCTTCGCAGTGTGGGCTCGTATCCCCTCTGGTCCCCTCATCTCTTCCTCTCCTCCTCCTCTCTTTTTCTCCCTCAGAATCAAGTGGCTTTTTGTTCTCCCGCAGTGGTGCTTATCACTTGTTTCTCCATCGCTGCCCTCCCCATCCTTCTCTCTTGTAATGAAAGGATATTTTGGGGATAGATCTTGTCTTCATTGCGCAGATCCCACAACAGTGTGTTTTCTCTGAGAATCAGGTCTCTGTTTAACCCTGGCATTTGATGTTAAATAAATCTCATGCCAATAGAAAATCTTGTGGATTGTCATGATTACAGGCACTGACATTGTTGTTTGTTTTGATTTAGTTGAGTAAAAGAGGGTGTTTGTTTGTCCCACAGGATTTCTCAATTGCCTGTTATTTCTGCACTTGGTAAACATAAAGATGAGCCATACTTTTTCCAGGGAGACAGTCTGGTTGGTCATAATGCTCTCTGAAATTATACTTCCAGATGGCAGCTGGATAGATGTTATGATTGGGCATATAACTATATTTTCTTCTGTGTAATCAATTTTATTGACCATAAAATTGTGTTAAAATAACCTCAAAACAAATTTATGGTAAATTGAACAGAGTATCATATACCCATAATACCACTAATGTGTTTATTGTTTTTGACCTACTCTGATTTGTTGGCTGAATTTCTGTTTGTAATTGAAGAGAATGTAGTTTCTAGATGGCTAGCACTGTTTTTCTGCTCTGACTCCTGTCAGGAAATATAGCACAACTCGGGAAATCTACTTATCACCTATTAAGGAATGATTGAGATAAAAGGAAATGTGGTTACAGAAAGTATGGCAAAAAAGGAATGCTGGCTGAATACTTTGAGTCATCCAACTTTAGGATGCTGTTCCCTCATGAAGGATGCAGTGAGATAGTGTTCATGACTGATTTAAAGCCAGATCCGTTTTATAAATTGAGTCGGGTTTTTTTTTATGATAAACATCAGTCAATTCTTTAATCTGTTTCTCAATCTGAATGCATGGCAACATGACTCATACAGATTTTATATGACTTTTTTAAGTGCAGAGCTGCTGTCCAGTGGCATTACTAATGCAACAATCAGATAACCATCTATACCACTCACAAAGAATATCCTTTGTGTAAGAATAAGTATGTAGCACATGTTACACTGGCAATCTACACAGTTAAAGTTAGAGTCACCACTGTGACAATCTTTAGCCTTAAGCCTGTATCCATAATCGGCAAAATCATGTCCATAAAGCCCAGATTGATAAATACCTTAAAAAAAAAAACTGAAACTGCTTAAAGAATACCAGCACAGTATGTGTCTAAATGTGTCCTCAAATGCCCCGGTAGTTGAGACTGTTGTGCCTTTAAGATTTTTATATATTCCCATCCCTTTCTTCTTCTTTCCCTCTCCACTTTTTTTTCCAACTACTACCTGTTTATTACGAAATGGAAGTAATCACAGACTGTTGGGCAATAATGAGAAATGTCACATTAGCTGTTTTGTCATTTTGAACCCAGCTGCTGCGTATCACGCAAGCTATCGATGGCTCTGAATCCAGCCCGTAATTGCTCTGCCTCTGAGTAATTGAAAACGGCGATGAGGTAAATCCCATTGGTGTCAGGAGGGTTGAAAGATGGTTGCCGTGACGTTCAATGCTGTCAGGTTGGGTGGTGTAAGGGGCAAGGATGACATGATGAAACCCTCACTGGGAAATTAACACCCTCCCCCCAAAATAGGCTCTGACACATCTCAACTGTGGATTCTTCAGGACTGATTCTTATTCATGTCTTTTTTTGTTTGTTTGTTCAATAATTACACATGTGGATCAGAAATCATTAAAACATCTTTCTGGCTATTTGGTAAAATATTAACGGACTGTGTGTTCATGTGTATGACACATACGGACTCATGCAAACACAAAAGCTGCAAAAAGCTGTGAAAGTCCTGATTTAACGTTAGCTAGCGTGACTGCACTTTTTAAATAAACACTAAAGACATTAAGTTATATGCTAAATGAGAGCTGCTTAAAATGTTATGACTGGAATGTGTTTAAGAGGATTATGAATAATCACTTGTCATCTTGTCTTGTGTTATTTTCAACTAATATGCAGCAGAAAAAAGCTGTTATTTTCAGTGAGCACTGCTCTAATGGCTATGCTTTCAGGGTCATAAACAGTAGCCATGGTATCTCAGTCAACAGGATGTTATGGCGTGAACCTGGCAACCAACTAAAGCCTTTTCCCCTGCTATAAGCCAACTGGTTGTTCTCTTTGATATTTTATCTAGTAAATGTTTCTACTCTGCATTCATACTTAACATCAGCATAAAGTATGTGATTGCAAGCACATTTTCTCATACACTGAGCTCGGATCTCCCTGGGAGATGCTATATTTGTTCACACAGAGGTGGAGGGCTGACACTGCGGAGCAGTTGCAGCGGGTCCCCAAGGTCATTACCACTGCCACAGCGTCTGGGCGCCCAGGGAAGCAGGCAAGAATTGATTAATGACAATGCTTGGAGCAATGGAGGGGAGGAACTAGTACTGGCAATGGAGCAGTGTTACAGTAAAAATGGTGCTAAAGATAGTTTGAACTACAGCAAATCTGACCCAGTACTTCCGATAATAGCGATGAAAATATTCTTAAATGAAATTTAAACTTTTAAGATTGACGTAATGTGATTAACTTATGACACTTAAGCAGTTTGTTATTAGATGTACACTTAAACTTCCTTCATTTAGAAACAACCAACATGCAGTGTACATTCAAAACCAAATTTCAATTTCAGTGGTACATGAAGCAGTAGAAATAAATATATGTATAAAAACAGCAGCATCTAGGAAAAACATATATAAAAACAGAATCAAATCTATAAAAAGATACTAAAATTTATAAAAAAGAGAATAAAAATCAATATGATTAAAGTCATATGACAGATGGAAGAAGCCATTGCTGAACCAGGTTGATCTGGTCCAAAGGCTGCAAAACCTCCCACCAAAGGGCAGAAGTTGGAATGGTCCATGGTGGGGGTGGGAGGGGTCACTGAGTATATTTTGGGCCCTGGTCAGGCAGCGTTGTTGTGCAGTGGCTTGGATGGGAGGAAGTGATGTACAGTTGTCTACAAAAATTATTCGTACACTTCCATTAAAGAAGGGAAAAAAACAGCTGTCACTGAAATAAGCTGAAATTGACAACAGTAATAATGAATAACAATTTTATGAAAATCATGACATTGTTTTTGAATTGTGGTTTAACAGAATTTTTTTTTAAAAACAAGCAAAAAATATGAGAAATTGATACACATTGCGTCACTCATAAACTAATATTTTGTTGAACAATCCTTTGAGGCAGTCAATGCAATCGGGTGTCTGTATCTGTAACACTCCATCAGACTTCTGCACCTGTCAACAGGTATTTTGCCCACTGCTCATAGAAATAAATAGAAAAAAAAAGTCTTATTTCACTCAATTATAATTTAGCAAATTTATCTTTATTATTAGTTTTTTTAAGTCTCTAGTTATTTGAGTTACTATTAAGAATTTTGCCTTTTCTTTAATGGAAGGGTATGATTAATTTAGCAGAATACTTAGACAGTATCTCAATATTTTGTTTTTATAGGTAGGAGTTACTCCTCACATATACTTTAAGGTCAAAGATGTTGATTCAACAGGACCAAAGTCTCAATGCACAAATCTTCCATCCAGTGTTATACGTTGCTTTGAAATTAAGTCATGCTTACAGTGTTTACAAGAGCATGAAGGAAAAAAATCTTATGATTTCTGATTGCAAGCATGCCTGTGTCTCTTATTGGCAATAATCTGTAATGTATTGGATTGGGAACTTTGTTGAAGTGGAAAGGACTCCTTGCTGTTATTGGTAGATAGAGTTGGTTGGATGTGTTGTTAGGCACTCGACAGTTTGTGTGCAGCTGCTCCAAGCTTTCCTGATCGAACATCTTAAAGCTTTCCAGACAGGCACTCAGATGACATGTCAGATATGAATGATCCCAGGAGAGACAGTAAAGCTTACTTGTAGGAGCAGATTGACCGGACGCTTAATGATGTTTTGCTCTTCTTATTGTATGAGTTGCTGGTTGTTATCTGCAGTCAACAGAACCCTGACAGTGTTTTTATGCATGAATAGTAACTCCATTTAGACACCCAGTAACTTGGGTTAATTACACGGTTACAGTAGGTTGAACACAATCCAGCAGAAACCTTTTGGCAGTGCAATTGCTCCTTGTTGCTTTCAGCTTGAACATCAAGCTAATACATCACAGACAGTTCTTTGAATTATTTTTATTTTAAAAAACCACAGACCTTACAGTAACTCAGTTGTACATGGTGATGCTGAACCTATAGTGTAATAATCAAAACTATATATTATTGGTTGTAATCTTAATTTGACCTTAAAGACGCATTACGTAACTTTCCTACTATAAAACTATGCATTCCAGACTCATTTGATGTCACAGTGTCATTCATTATGTGCATTTCTGGAGGCATTGCTGATCAGCTGCATCCCGAGGCTAAAAAAACGCACTATGATACTTTTTAATCTGGGACGCTGTGTGACGTTGTGGCCGAGTTTTACTTTATGCACATCACTGAGAAAATTGCAAAAGTTCTGTAGTGTGTCTTTAAACCAGTTGCTAAGTATGCATTAAAATGATATATTAAGTTCCATATTGTTAAAAGAAATGACATTATGCTTAATGATCCTTTATAATTAGTGTCATCACTCAGATCTGATATAATGAACAGGCTGCCACAGGTGAAGATAGCCGTGTCCTACAATTTAATTTGACAATATTAGCCCATGCAAAGAAAATTTGCATCTTAGAACTGAAACTGTGATAGATTCATAATTTCTATAATCGATGGCATGTTTAAAAAAGAATAAGCAAAAATGGACCCATTAGTTTAGAAAGGACAAGACTTAATACCTTGTCAAATTAGGTTGCATTGCATGTCAAGCAGTAGCACATCTGTGTGAACAGATGGACACCCAGGACCATTTCCTCAGTCAAGACTGTGAATGTAGTGCACTGTCCTTTAAATAGCTAACCCAGCCTGGGCTTACACACTGTAGCTCCCCAAAGACTGTGAGCACAGAAACAGAGATGTGTTACGAGGCTATCCTACTCAAATAGATAGTGGACTTGTTGAACTTAGTCTCTGGTCTAAATGTGCAAATTTAAAACTTAATTTTGTGCTTATTTTTTTTCTTTTTGGAGGGTTTAATGAGAACATAAATTATGATTGACTGAGCTTTTTGGAGTTGTATTTCAATAATGGTGGGGGACTCACAAGAGGCAGATCAAAATGTGTCAAGTTTAAGAAAACACTGACTACATTTACATGGACAATTATTTTATTTATCCGATTGAAATCAATCTGATCAGAGATTCCAGCCGACATGTTTACATGAAGCTGGATAAAGTGATCCGATTAGTTGTATTTACATGATGGACAAATTTTATATGATGTATATACACAATGTATACTCGTTCGGAAGAAGAAGGGTTTTCTTTCTTTATTTTTATTTTGAACCTTTCGAGAGTCAAAATGCTCAATAATCCTTAACTCTTTCAGTTTCTAACAAAAACAGTCCCATTCTGTTTTGCTGCCCCCATTTTTAAAGTCTTCCCTGAAACCTATTACGTCGCGTTACCCCCACGTGATTCATGCATGCACAGAAACAACATACACCACAGAAATGATCGTGATCAAGGCCGATCGGATCAGCTTACATGCTTATATCACACATATTTATTCTGATTAGACATTAGATCAGATTAAAAGTGCTCCATGTAAACATAGGTAGTGACTCTAACACAATGATTCAGCTTTTAAAGATATTTGTAGTGTTGTACAGTCATTCCATATGACCAACCAGAGAAAATACATCCACACCTAAAGTTTGTACTACTGTGCAATGGAAAAGCACACAATGGTATCACACATTTTTAAACAACTTAGAAAACTTAAATAACCTCCATCAACTTTGTTTTTGCACCTTTGTGCCATAACCAAATACATAGTACACATCTGCATTATGCATTCAGCCAGACCGTGACTCAAATCTTTCTTGCAGTTTTGCAAAATGAATAAAGTATCTGTTAATCGCAGGCCTTTCTGTTATACCACAACAGTGAGCAAGTGACTATAAAGATTCACCTGGTCACATTTCATAATGTGGCTATTATGAGGATGAGTACATTAAGCCTGAAATGATAGAACTACATACAGAATGGTAATGTGAACACACTAAATTAAGTATTTTCAGGATAAAACAGTTTCAACAGGATACACAAGAAAATCATTTTTATGACATTACTATTATAGGGGGGGCTAGCATCCTAGTATTTAAGGTAGGTGTTTGGGTTGAAGTGGCACAAACTGCAGATTACAATCAAGTGTATGCTCCCTCCTATCCCCAAACTGGAGTAGGTGTTACTATAGCAACATGGTAAAGAGGCTATGGATGTAAATTACCTGTAAGGTTGCTAAAAAAAAATTCATATGATCCTGAACTAATGAAAACATGGTTATGATCATTACTAGATATCCACCCTAAACATTTAAAAAATATTTAAAATATTCTTGAACCTAAAATCAATGCACTTAATGACAGATAAAATGACTTTATCCTCATTATTATTTCCTTAGAAATATCCAAATAAAGCATTTTATCCCAAACACAGTAAACTACTTTTATAGAAAAGATTTGAACAGTAGATTTATCTCAAACATGTGTGAAACTTTCTATTTGCATCAAGATTAGTATACAGAACATATTAAGAAACTGTGGCAGAAAGATTTTGGGCTGGAGAATAAGGTATAACTTGGAGTTATCCCTTGTTATTAGCAGCTAATGTAACTCACACAGAAAATGAATCCAGTTATTAAATGATAAAATGTTGAATGTTGCCTGGTATGGAGAGACTCAAAATTCTTCTCCTGGAAAGACTGACTTTTTTCTTGCATGACAAAATGCAAGATTCAACAGAATAAATCAATGGGTTTTTTTTTCTCTCCTGGTCAGTGACTACTGTATCCTGTTTTACCTGGCTTATGACTGAGGGAGTTATTTATTTCAGCGCTGATTGGTTACACACTTTCTAGATGATGGCAGTTTTTTTTTTTACCAGTGTAAAAGGGGCTTTAGAGGTTGTGTATTGCTTTTACCTTAGCTTAGCTGCTATGCAGTGTACGTTTATCATGAGAAACACTGTTCTCACTATTGATTAAAAATAATTTTGACACTGAGTTAAGCAGCTGAAGGTTTCACATGACGCTACAAGGCTGTTCTAACAATGCTGTCTTGTCATGACAAGATTATTTGACAGCATCAACTGTTTTAAAGCAAGGACACAAATGACCATAAGACTTTCTCTGCAGCATTCAAAAATATGGCACTCTCAAGTGAGCATGTTTTTGTCAACTTTTAGTTTATTTTTTGTCCCAATTTTTATGTGGGAAAACAATGTTTGCATGCAAACAACTCCTAGGAGTTTTCTCCCTTAAAGGCACTAGGGGCCTTGATGTCACATCCATAGGACTGCGCTGGAAATATGGGAACCGAATTGCAGCGCATTATGCAGCATGCAGCTTGTTCTAGAATAGAATAGAATAGAATAGAATAGAATAGAATAGAATAGAATGCCCTTTATTGTCATTATACTCGGAGTACAA
>JBBBVU010000023.1:7926773-7938979 GCA_037177055.1 Atherinosoma microstoma | reverse complement strand
GACACAGGTTGGTTTGTTAGCCTGTCGACTATAGCGAATAATACCCGAGCATTGTGACAGTTCTTGGTAATAATGTCGGAGAAATAAGACTTCTTTGCATTCCTCAGTTGTAAATTATAAGAGTGAAATTTCTCTTTATACATGTCATAATGAACCTGCAGATTTGTTTTCTCCCAAAAGAAAATAAAGCTGAAAGGCAAATGTAATGGCTGAAGTGGATAGCTAATGAAACAATTACCAAAACGTAATGGCCAAAATAGATTAATAGTTTAAATATTAAACTGAAATGTACATATATTTCATTTTAAAGCTAAGCCAAGAAGAAATGTGTATGAAAATACTACTGCAACGCATTACACTTCAGTATAACAGATGGTAGTTTAATTATAACCTCAAATTAACCTCAAATTGACGGATAGTGTTTAGAATATATTTTCATGTGATAGGCTGATTAAAATGGTTGGGAACCACTGTTTTAATTCAACCTGATCCTTTGTGTAAGAATGTATCTGAACTGGTAATTTAACACAGCAAAACATTACTATGACATTCATCTGTTAGTGTCATCATCAAGTAGAGCTGATTATAAACTTTAATCAATTTCTTTGAACTCAACAAATAGTTTTCCTTCAAATTATTTAAACAAAGTACCAAATCAGTCCAGCAGGGTGATATGTCCTCTGTCTTTTATTCCCACAGAGCAACAGACAGTGGTCCTTCTGCCCAGATCGCCCTCAGCCTCTAAGACCTACCTCCCCATATCAGTCGACCACCTTGAGGAGGAGTACAGACTCCGCTCAGCTGATGATGGCAAGCTCTTCAGGGAGGAGTACAACGTAAGCATCACCTCTCTTTTCTTCCTGGAAATTGTTGACAAGCTGTCATTAAAAAAAACCTTCTGTGCTTCCCACAAGGGGTGTAAGTAGTGTTTAAATCAGGCATCAGATGAGTCCCGGAGTCAGTGTGTTACGTACATACATCACTATGTTCTACATAGTTATAGGATTGTTGTAGGATTGTGCAAATATTGCACTGCCTAACATACTGGTTGTTGGACCGGTATTTTGTATTTTCTTTCACACATTTTTAGTAACAGAATATTTATTTACCTAATTTAGTTTTTATATTGTTGGTATTTCAGTGACAATAACTGAACATTTAAGTACAGATGTTATTTTTGTGGCAGGAAATGTATTTTTAAAAATTGTACCATGCCACCAAAAGGTTACGAGGTTATGTGTCTTCAGCTGTGGAAACAAAACCACCTAATGTCCAAAAGTGGACTTTAAGGGTTTTCCCACAACTCCGACATGCTGTATGTTCATGAGAGAGCAAGCGATTTAAACCATGACTTATGTAGATATTTTTATTCAGGAAAATTACAGGAGTAATGTTTGTCACGTTGCCAATGACACATGGTTTTTATACACACCCACATGAATGAAAAGTACCCTCCTGGCTATTCATGTCCATCATTGAGGATGTGAGTCAAACTAAAAGGTTTGACTAATGGTTCATGATATACATAAGTATAATCTTATTTGCACAGTACAGACAGGAGAAGTTGAAGTTCTCTGATTTAATGGATGACTGTTTACTGTAGGTAGCAGAGGAAGTGCCTCCATGCAGCAGAACACAATGCACTAGCCATGAGCTGGTGACAGACCATTTCTCAGCATGTAAGGCTATGTTAAATCTGTAATTCTGTTTTGCAGTCCTTGCCAGGGGGTAATGCCCAAGGGACATACGAGGAGGCTAACAAGGACGAAAACAAAGAAAAGAACAGATACCCCAACATCCTTCCTTGTGAGTGCACTTTCTTTTTCTTTAGTGGGGTTTTCTATTGAATCAAATTGAGTGCTCACAGTTTCCTGTTCATGCAAATGCTGTTAGGTTTGACATTTTTTTCTTCCTCTCAGATACTGTAAGTAATAATAACAGCAATAACACGTTAAGCGTGTTAATTCTCAATGACATACCGATAGTTTGAGTTTCTTCTTCATTCTTCCTATTTACAGTTTCCCATTTCTTTCATTTGAAAATGTTTTTTGTTTTTTTAATATGTTATTTAGCTACACATGTGAGTGGCATAATGAAATAACTTAGATCAGCAGAAAGGAAACCAGAACGGTTTCTGTTCCCTTTTTTGCCAACAATTGCATGAGAAGACCCATACCAAGCTTATGTCTGTAATGAAAATATTAAACATCATATAGAAATTTGTTGCTTAGCACACAGACTTGAAACAGTGAAGCACAGGGGTTTTGCTTTGTTGGACACCTCTAAAGCTATTTTTGGGGGGTTAAAAGCTGTTGCTTGGTAACTAGCAGAGACTCCAAGAATAAACCACTAGCCCCCATTGACTTATAGTTTAAATGCAAAGCCAAGCAACCTGACTGCTAAATAAAGCTTTGTGTGTTCTGCACGCTCAGTTGTGGCAAAGATCCTTTCATCTTACTCCCAGCCAGAAAGTAAAAAAGCATTAACTCAACAGCATATTCCTCTAAAGATCCAACTATTGCTAATGTTCTCTTGTCTCCATTGTTTATGATATTAGCATTTAATAATTTGTCAGTGAGACTGTGCATGCAGGTTGTCATGTTTTCGTCATTCGTTTTGTTTTTGTTTTCTATGGGATTCTCGCCAACAGACGATCATTCCAGAGTGGTGCTGACTCAGCTGGATGGCAGTCCTTGTTCAGACTATGTGAATGCGTCTTACATTGATGTGAGTCTCTTGTTCTTTTCTTGTTTCCTCATCAGTCTGATGACATTTTGCAAAATTTCCAGAACAGAACAGAATGGCAAATACTTAGTTTTAAAAAAAATGTTCCACTCCAAAGTTTGAACAGTTTAATTGAAAATAGCTATTAGTTGCACAACTGGAGATACATTAAATACTTGAAAATAAAAATTAACATTTTCTCCATTCTTGACTTTAAAAGCTGCAGTTTGTGTAATAGTTACTCAACATAGTCCTTTGGAAGCCCCTCTGAAAGTTTATATTCATGCTCTTTTTATACCAGGGTTACACGGAAAAGAGCAAATTCATAGCTGCACAAGGTAAGTTTAAGAACCTTTTGAAAAATGAAATGGCCATTTCTATCTCTTTTATTTTGAATATATGCTTAAATGTATCTTCATTTTTTTCTTTTCTGTCAGGTCCAAAAGAAGACACTGTGGCAGATTTCTGGAGGATGATATGGGAGCAGAAGGTAGCGACTGTTGTCATGCTGACAAATCTGAAAGAAAGAAAAGAGGTATTTGAGCTTCAGCCATGTTTATATCCTAAATGTTATCTCAATGGAGTATTAGCCTGAAAGATAGAGACCACAAGTGCAGCTGTTTACCATGACTTCAATGTGGACAGTGGAAGTGAAAAGTCAAATTTTCTCATGACACGTATTGGAGCATTTAAAATAAGATTTTATTGGTTAAGGTCAAAGGTGATAATGTGTGGTATCATTTAAACTATGTGTTTTATATTTGTAATCTCTCCTAACACCTACTTCTATGCTATAATTACATAGTTTCTATTGTGAATTAGAGCTCTGAAGGAGAGAATAAGAATGGCAAAAAAAAAAAGATCAATAAGAGAACTGGCAAGGATTTAAATCAGTGTGTGCATAGTTTGAAATCAATGACTATATAATCTGTGATAAAGCCCACAAAGGCAGTATCATGATCACCTAGTTAAGTTTGATATTGACCGGTTTCACCTTTATTACTTGCGCTAATCTGGACTGATTGGCTGTGAAATTGAAGCATATGGACCATTAGTAATGTGCACCTTTGCTCAAGTTAAGTGTGAAAGCTACTTTGTCTTTATAAAGGAAGGTCATTGAAGAACTGCTATTAAGACATTTAATGGATCATGGAATCCATCTTTTTTTTTAGGATAAGTGTTACCAGTACTGGCCAGACCAAGGGTGTTGGACATATGGGAATGTGAGGGTGGCGGTCGAAGACTTCACGGTCCTGGTGGACTACACTATACGCAAGTTCTGTGTACAATATGTAAGTGTCAAGCTATGCAGTCTTTTTTCCTTTAATAGAAATAGTAAATTTATTGGCTCAGGTTTTTCTAGGGTGACATGGCGTTTGGAAAGTAGCAATATGGACAAATATTGTGACAATTATAACTTTTGTTATATAAACAATTGGAATTGGATTGCATTTTGACAAAATTATAAAAACATCTTGTTCTTTGGTGCTGAAAATGTATACCACAGATATTGATATAAGCTGTAGCTTTCCAGATTCAGTGAAGAATTACCACTTGTTGTTTTCTAACCCTTCTTTTTTTTGTCCTTATATAGCAGGCCAGTGATGCTGCGAAGACTCCCCGTCCGGTCACCCAGCTTCACTTCACCAGCTGGCCTGACTTTGGAGTTCCTTTCTCCCCTATCGGCATGCTAAAGTTTCTCAAAAAGGTCAAGACAGTGAATCCATCCTTCGCTGGGCCTATTGTGGTCCACTGCAGGTACCAAAGAGCTGAGCTAATGGCACAAAATATCTGTTTACCTGAATCCTAACATACTTTAGAATAAATGTAACTTTTAATGGTTTTAAAAATCGAATTAGTTTCTATGGAGACAAACATATTTAGGGGTAAATACCTTCTTTGTGTGTCTGTGGGAAACAAACATATTGAGTGACTATAGCAATACATGTGTTTACAGACACAGATGTCCCTTTGTTCCCCTCCTGCTTTCCATTAACATGCAAGTATCAGCTGAGAGTTGTTGTCCACTCAGTGTGTGGTTTGTTTTGTGTCTCCAGTGCCGGTGTTGGGAGGACAGGAACGTTCATCGTAATAGATGCCATGATCGACATGATGCACGCAGAGCAGAAAGTTGATGTGTTTGGGTTTGTTGCTAAGATACGAGAGCAGCGCTCACAGCTCATCCAGACAGATGTGAGTTGGAGACTTAATGCAAACACCTGGGGGTGGATATTTTTCCTTTCTTACATAATTTGAACATGTGAATGAAACATCTGTGTATATTGTCACTCCAGATGCAGTACTCATTCATCTACCAGGCCCTGCTTGAATACTACCTCTATGGAGACACGGAGCTGGATGTGTCGTCTCTGGAAGGACATCTGCACAAACTGCACAACACCTTTGCTGATGGTGATCGAGTCGGCCTGGAGGAAGAATTTAAAGTAAGTAATTACATTTCCCATCCTGACCTATTAAAAAAAATCATATTTGAGAAAAATCAAGTTAGTTATGCACCATAAAAAGAAGCTATTACTTTTTAAACAGTGGCATCTACTGTAACAAGAGGTGGAATATAATATGTACCATGTTAACAGTCTATTCTTGAAGTGATTGTGTTGGAAATTTAAAGTGGCATACTTGTAGAGACCGATTAGGGACCTACATAGAATTTTGGATGAAGTTTTATCGGTGTGGCTGATCAACATATACACAAAACACTTACCTCAATCACAATGTATTGGAAAAGTGTTTTTAAAAAAGTGTTGAATTAATTTTTTTTAACCTTTTCAACCATTGAGATCAGGATCTCTTTCACAAAGGTGACCTGGCCAAGAGGTCTGCAAGACACGTCAACAAAAAAACAACAATAAAACTGAATTTATTTTTGATGCATGAACATTAGCGACCAATAGATGAGAGTAACAAGTTGGTTTCACGTTGTTTGTCATTTAAGATGGATTAGAAGGCTTCAGATGTAATCGGTCCTGACAACTCCAAGTCATTTTATAGGCTATTCAATGCTGATGGGCGGCAAAACTAAATGCTCTTTTCCCGAGCACAGTGTGCACACGATGGACAGGCCAATAGTAAAGATAACAACAGCGCAGGGCATAACGGCTTCGAGCACTTTGAAGACAGATTCCCAAATGTGTAACAAGTAGTCAAGTCCAAGTAGAGCTTTGTAGACTAAAGTCAGCAGTTCCTTGTAAACATTAAAGGATGGTCAGCCAATTTTAGCATACACACCAGAGTGGAGAATTTAAGAATTGCAACCAGTTAACAGACTCAAAGCACAGAGATACAGAGTTGAAAGATTGTAGATATTTGTTCGTGGGTAATGAGCATTATAACAGATGCTTGAACATGTTATCAAAATTAAAAGAAAAATTCACACTTTTGTAACCTTGGGGCTTTGCTTCTTTGTTTTCTGCTTAGAAACTGACCAACATGCGAATAATGAAAGAGAACATGAGGACGGGGAACCTCCCCGCCAATATGAAGAAGAACAGAGTTCTACAAATTATTCCATGTAAGAAAAAGCAGAAAATATGTAGATGTTTGTCCTGTTCATCAGATTTTGAATACTGATGTCCAAATAGCATTGCCTTAAACTATCTTTATAATTCTGAATTTTGCTGCATTTACGATCCAACAACTTCTCTCAGAAATCCTCTCACTGCTGTTTGTAAATGAGATGTTTTGAACATGTATGTCTCATATTCTAATTTACGTGAATCTGACACTCTCCATTCAGATGACTTCAACAGAGTTATTCTCTCCATGAGAAGAGGCCAAGAGTTCACGGACTACATCAATGCATCTTTTATAGATGTAAGCTCATGAAAGTCTTCTTTCTGCAACAGTCCAATAGCTACTTTTTCTATGAATGTACTTGTTTGATGTAAAAAGTGAAAGAACTAAATGTTTTACTTGGACTCAGGGATACAGACAGAAAGATTACTTCATCGCTACACAAGGACCTCTGCTTCATACTGTGGAGGATTTCTGGAGAATGGTGTGGGAGTGGAAATGTCACTCCATTGTAATGCTCACTGAGCTCCAGGAGAGGGAACAGGTGAGCTGTAATAGTTAGTCACTGCAAACAAGCTATGTGCAATACCTTTTTTACCCACTATAACGGGGCAACATACAACATCTGCACTTTCATTGGCTGCCTTTTTCACAAAACAATGCAGTATTTTATTATTTGTGCAACAACTTCTTTGAATACTTACATTACAATATATTAACCTACAG
The DNA here is from genome assembly GCA_037177055.1 of Atherinosoma microstoma. Classification (NCBI taxonomy): domain Eukaryota; kingdom Metazoa; phylum Chordata; class Actinopteri; order Atheriniformes; family Atherinidae; genus Atherinosoma; species Atherinosoma microstoma. The sequence continues at coordinate 7,931,995 of JBBBVU010000023.1, read as the reverse complement.
GTTTAAGCTGGTTTCAGGCAGTAATTACTCCTGTTTTTATAGGATAAATGTTGCCAGTACTGGCCAACAGAAGAGTCTGTTACCTACGGAGATTACACTGTAGAGCTGAAAGGAGACACTCTGTGTGAGACCTTCAGCCTACGAGACTTGGTACTCACCTTTGTTCCGGTAAGCAAATGAACCTTGCACTATCATCAGGCAAATGTAATGTGGCCTTTCTGCTTCATGAACACTTATCAGGATAAAAGGCATTCATTTGCTCCTTTATTGTAACTCTCTAGTTTTTTTTTATTTAAATTTTCATTCTTCTTTTATTATTTTATTCTTCTAAGTGCCCTACAGATATATATAAAAAATAAAAATAAATCTATAGAGGCAAAAGTACCCTGCTCCTTTAACCCATACATATATCCAAACAGATATGTTCACACAACCCTTTATAAATAAAGGGAAAAAAAGTTAGATATTAAGTAAAAACTCCTCTTCTGTTATTTAGTGAAATCAATACTAAAAGTACTAAAAGTACTAATAAAACATTGGGGCTTCATTTTCATTTAGAAAGACAATATTGTAATGAATTTGTATCGGTCTTGTGACACTACTTAGTGGTTCTCATTTGAGTTGACCTTGAAAACAACCAGTTAAAATGAATTATGTATTTATTTCATTATGATCCTTCACACTTCCTTAAAGTGACTAATGTCACAAGTGTTAAATTCTTAAAAGAGTCACTTAAAAATGTAAAATTGGTGCCGGTTGCATGATGTCGTGTATTGGGTACGTTTTGATCTCGGAGGGTGAAACCTGAAAGGAAGCTAGGTTTAGCATCTCAGCCAATTGGAATGGTCGAGTTGTACCGCTTTGCAATGCAAGATGCGATCCAAATGTGCAGGTTTCCTCCTCCTAAAGTCAATAACTATCTCCTTTATCTTGTTCACAAGGAGATGGTTCCTGCTACAGTCCACAAAAGTTGCCCTCCAGCTCTCTGTATTCCTCTTTTTGTCCATCTCTGATACATCTGACCACCACAGAGTATTTCTGCAGGTGGCATAAGTCAGAGCTGTATTTGAAGTCAGAGGTGTACAGGGGTGAAGAGGAATGGTGACAGGTCTGTCCCCTGAGGGGATCCTGTGTCCCCAAACACCACATAAGACAGGATGTTCCCCAGCCGAAAGAAACTGAGGTCTTTCAGTTTGTTTGGAAATAGATAGCTAGATAGATAGAAGTAGATAATAAATAGAAATAGAATTGTCTTTTCTCAGAGCAATTATCCCTAAAGCTAGTTGTGTATTTTTCTTTTGGAACCAATCCTCAGGGTATATATTTCATTTGCCCACCCCTGATCATCCCCACATACACTTCACAGATTCTGGCATTTTTCAAACTTTGGCAGTGGGTGGAGTTATCTAAAAAGTAGGGGGTGTAGTTAAAAATTTTAACTTAATTCCTTGCCAAAAGCAAAACTTCCTTCACGGAAGTGTTCAATGAATTTTGACTGAATGTCTATGTCTTTGTGAAGCTACACAGAATCTCACATAATTGTATTCAACCCAGAATAGAAACCTAAGTGATTGCACAAAACTCTTGGCTTTGAGAGGAAATGTGGTGGGCAGGATGTGTTTAGGGTTATCGAATGGGAGTCTCCCATCTCGAATATTTCATTAAGTTCGATCTGCACCACCTCTCAGAGGCTTGGCAGTACATTCCTGCCTCCCCGAGCATCTCCCATCAGACCACCACTCATCTGCTGCACACAGTCAACACTGAAATCGCACCTGCTATTACGCTTTCAAATACTGCTAATAAATTATATTTTAGAGGTATTATGATCTCTTATCTGCCCATGCATTTCCCCCTAAAGGAGAAGCAGACAAGGGTGATCAGGCACTTCCATTTCCATGGCTGGCCAGAGATTGGCATCCCGGCTGAGGGAAAAGGCATGATCGACATCATCGCCTCAGTGCAGAGACAGCAGCAGCAGTCTGGGAACCATCCCATAGTCGTACACTGCAGGTAGGCGTCAAGCTGCTGTTTTAGGTTCACATATAATTCAAACTAATTTGAAAGAACTGTTCATTGTTTAACAAGTTTGTATATGTGCTGCAGTGCTGGTGCAGGGCGAACCGGTACGTTCATTGCACTGAGCAATATCTTGGAGCGAGTCAAAGCAGAAGGCCTGCTGGACGTGTTCCAAACTGTGAAGAGTTTACGCATGCAGAGGCCTCATATGGTCCAAACTGTGGTGAGTATCAGCAGAAAAGGATATAAAGGGCTTTCTTTAAAGACGATTTACATTACAACTACTCAGTTTACAAGTTAGTATGTGATGCATCTTTCTTGTTTCCTTACAGGAACAATATGACTTCTGCTACAGGGTGGTACAAGACTTTGTTGACATTTTCTCAGACTATGCCAATTTTAAATGAGATTTGCCTTAAACATGTTTTTTAATGTTGTTTTCTAAAGCAGATTAGTCAGTTTTATGTGTTTCGTTAACTTGTTCAAATGATCTTCTATTTTGCTATGCACTTGTCCTATCATTAACTCAAGCCCCTTTCCTGCTGTAATATATGGTATGTCAGAGGATGAAAACTGTAAATGAAACAAGCTAGATTAATAATGTATATTTCATAACATGTATGATAATAACTTTATGATGAAGTGTAGCTTCAAAGTTGGTTTACAAAACCAGTTTTGTTGTATAATATTGTACCTTTAATGTTTATGTGAGTGTTATTTTGAATTGACATTTTTAAAAGTTATAGTTATTGTAAATGTATTTATGTATTGACATTGTCATTCCTTTATTGTGTTTGGAAACATATGATGTTAATGATGAGATTCATTTTATGTTTGTTGTTAATTGTAAACAAACCACCTTTTTTTTTTCTTGATAACTTCTGAGATTAGAGGACATACTGAAACTTTCTATTCCCACTGTCCTCAAGACACAATCCCATAACGAATGTGATACTGTCCAACGGAGAAGAGTGAATAACTTCAACTATAATGCAGAAAACAGTCATTTATGCAACAAAGATTGAAATTATTATATGATACTGGGATTGACTGATTTACAAATAAATTTAGGCAGATGTCTCAGAGATAGATCCACAGAGTTGTGAAAGACTGTTGAACTGTTTTTGTACCTCAAAAAGTGGTATGCAACTGCATTTACAAGGATGTAATGCTCATACAGTCTGTTTTTTGTCTGTATATGGTTATATTCATTTTGCTAAAATGACTGCACATTCAAAAGCACATAACCAAGCCTTTTGCCAAGACCTTGTAACATTGAAGAAAATGTTTGCTTTATTTGTATTATAGATTAGAGATTTCTAACAAATCGGTGCCATATGTACATTAAAGCCATTTTCACACATGAACACCAGGGATGTTCAGGAGAATTTGGTCCAGTCTTTTTCTGTAGTTGCTGTTCATAGAAGCGCTTCACGGCGTGAGATTGTATGCTGAAGAAGTGATGTCACAACTGGAAATGTGAGGGAGGGGATGCAGGCAAACGCCTGTCTAGCACACACAAGGTCAAAAATGATGCAAAAAAGTGCACTGTTAAAAGTTTTCAAAAATGATGGGTTGATTTTGATACCAGGTGTGTCATAGTATACACACAATAGCAAACAGGGAGTAGATGGCAGCCACTTTAACAGTGCATAAACTATAAAATATTCAATGCCATGGTTGCATGTTATCTTATCCACTGATTTTCAGAAGATTTTAGAGGTTTTAGTGCATGTGTGAAAACGGCTTTTAAGTCATGAACATAGGAACAACCCTAAGTTGAAGATAGAGTAAAGAAAGATAAGCCTAGGGAAATAAAATTGGCCACAAAATGCAGTAGAGTCAGTAAAACTTAGAAAACACGCAGTAAACACGCAGGACAGTAATAAACACGAAACAGTGTTCCTAAGTCTTGTAATGGCAAAAGCCACAATTCATAAATGTGGTGCTTCAGTGCCTGCTTAAAGCCAGAGAAACAAAAAAATAAAGACTCCATTTTATCAATGTTGTCACTTTTAATGTTTTAGAATATTTGTTTTTGCTACAGTAGTTAAAAAAAACTAAACTAAACATGAAGAACCCGAATGTTTTAAATCAAAGATGTCTAGTGGTAGTCTTTCTTTTTGTTGGAAAGTATCTGAATGTTGAACAGCTTTTCCTGTGCATTTCCTCTAAGGTAGTAACTGCTCCATCTGGTACTCAAACAGTTTTTATTTTTGCTGTATGTAAATACTACATGACAAAGTGCTAACATTGTAAAAGATGCTGAGCAGCAAGGAACTGTGAAGTGATTGATCATATTCTGTGTGCTACATGTATATGTCTGTGGGAGATGTGAGGTCCAGCACAAGAAGAAGCAGACTTAACAAAACAACCAGTCTATTTTCCCATGACTTGTTTTTTGATCACACTGTCCTTTCAAGAATAGTAAAGAGGGTCTGTTTGAACTCCAGTTCTTTGCCTTCGATCTCTATGTGGGTGGTCTTTTTTTCCCCTTTTTTTTCTTTTTTTGCACTCTCCGTAATTCAAGGTGCAATATTAAATTAATCTGAAAATGCTTTCAGTGTCATTGACAATTTTATTCTGCGCTTATTTACCATTCAAAATCTTGAATGTTTATATTCATCCTTAGGAGAAATAGCCACAGAAACTATAGGCTGTGTCAATAGCAGCAAGATGTTAAATATGATATGACCTGTAAAGAATAAAGCAGGCATTCTAGCAGGTCTTCTTTTTTATTAATAGATGACAAGACTAGAGCATTTCACATCTGGGTTACTGAAGTTGTAAAAGAGGACCACTGCAATTGACAATAATATTCTCTTTTCTACCACAAAGCACCAACCATTTAATGTTTATCACCCTGCATTTTAAGAACAACTTACCAAAATACCAGATCTTTTTTAATTGAGAGACTACTAAGTTCAACTCATTTGAAAACAAGTTTTAACATTTGAAGCTTTATTTTGATCTACTAATCAACAATAGCCCATACACAGATAAACTTAATGTATATTAACCCTTTCACGCATGACGGTCACTACAGTGGACACATCTTCAAATGCCATTTTGTATAGTAAAAATAGGGTTTTGATGTCACAGATGCATGTCAGCCCCTACAGTGGACCCTAGCAAATGACCCCAGCACTGCCATCCTGTGGCCATGTGTTGCAATTGCACAAAAAAATTGTTAACATCCAAGA
>JBBBVU010000023.1:7895366-7906482 GCA_037177055.1 Atherinosoma microstoma | reverse complement strand
TTCTGTGGATACTTTGGAAGGAACGGACACCAGACAGAGTAGTAACAGACGCAGCGACCAAATATATTCAAGATTAACAGGATGTTGGAAACATTAATTGATGGCACTTAGCACACATCTACAGCTGTTGCTTTAATAGGTCTACACTTCCAAAATACAAACATTATCTTTTTGACTGAAGCTAACTTTTATATTTTGTATAAACAGTTTGCCTTTTGCAAAATAATCTCTTCCATCCTTTCCCAAAGAGGAAATCTTGTTGATCTTTCACTTTTAGCTAAACACTTCAGCAGAATATCCTCTGAAATGTTCTGGATGAAATAACAAGACCTCTAGAATTAATGAGGAACCTGGCAGGAGTTCAGACACATGGAGCCGTAAATCTATCTGCAGCCCTTGGTTACAAAACAAAAGTGTAAAAACACAAGACAACCTCCCACCGACTCGCACATGTTGGGATATTACTAACATCTGGAAGCAAGACTGACTAACAAACACCCCCCTTTCTGTTCCCAATGTGTCCCCCATCTTCCCTCTGCCTACCTCGGCAACCCTCTGGCCTCTCCTTCCTGTTTGTCTGTCTTTCCGCCCCCACTCTCAGAGATGAAAGAGAAGAACCCCTGGCACAAGCCGGTGACCATCATCATCACTGTGATTGGTGTCATAGCGATTGTTGCCTTGGTGACAGTTGCAGTTTTGCAGAACAGGCCTGTCCACCAAAAGTACAAGGTATGGTAGAGGAAAGTGATCCAATTCTAAAATCTATTCCTGGAGTAGGAACTAATCATATTGTAATACACTGAAAACTTACTCCACACGCAAAATACAGTTTCTGATAGTGCTGGGCCGTATGACCAAAATTATATTTCACAGTATTATTCAAAATTAGACCAGTTTCACAGTTGAACATTTCCCACTAATTGGGAGTAGCCATAGCAGATTGGCTAAGAAGACCCTATTCCATTGCTGTGATGATTGTACATTTAAAACATACATTTTGATATCTGCAATATCAGTGATCCAGTATCTAGCCATGAAGTCATCTTACTTCACAATACTTAGTGGAACCTTGTCTTTGGCTAGATGGTAGGTGATCAAATTGCTTATCTTGATTTACCGCTTGCCTTTTTGTTGTAGAGTTGCTTCTTGTAAACACATTTATGAGATATATCTGACTTGAGTGCTCTCTAGGTTTTTCAGGTTTACCTGAGAATGTGGAGGGGGCCGATTTAAAGCTTCATATGTTCTTGGCACTCCAAAGCATTTACAGATAAGATGGAGCAGCAAACTGTTGATGTTGCTGCCTTGGCAAAACCTTTAGCTTATTTGCAGAAAATAATTATTTAGTCCACGTATAACTTTTTTTTTCCCTGTTCTATATATATATTTTTTTCCCCTTGTCCTGTCCAGCATCAAGAGGCGCTGTCAAGAGGAGTTTTATGGGTTATAAGACTCCTCATGATAGTTCTGAAAAACCTACAGAGCACCTAGGAAGTATTATTCTTTAACTTTAAATTAGTTTATTTCTGAATTTATATATTAATGCTAGACCTGACAAGGGGAACAAAAGAAAGGAGAGAGTGAACACAAGAGAAAAGGAGAGAGAGAGCAAAGAGAGGAAAAAGGAGACAAAGAGAGAAAAGAGAGAAAACAACAAACAAGAAAAAAATAAGACAACAATCCTATACCTGTTAAAAAAACAAACAAAAAAAACATCCTACAGCCTCTTTAAGAAAATACTGCACATTATCATCCGGAGCACCTGCAGGAAGAGAAGGACACACCCCACCTTTTAAAAACAATGTATCTCCAGACAACAGAAAGGGATCCTTTGGTGTCATCATACTCAACTTCAGGGTCACTTTTGGATATTATTCCATTTTCACCACTCAATATTTTCAATAGCACAGGTGCTCTGCTGTATGCTAGCAGGTGGCAGTGAAAAAGGTACCCCTGTACAACAGTTTCCAGTTGCGCCTCATTACGAACATTGTTTAGGCTTTTTAAATTGAAGTTGGGGTACAATTCATATTATGACTAAATTAAAAACCTAGTTTTCATTATAAACCAGCATACCGCCCAGCACTAGTTTCTTGTCGAGAGGACGTCAGTTCATCAAGCTGTACCACTGGTTTTAGAAATCCATCACTAAATACAGTTAGAAAACATGGATAAGAGAACAAAATGATTTTCAAATAAATGTGTTCAAAGTTTGACTCATAGAAGAACATACTGTCTATGGGTTTGTCCGTTAGTCACACAATGATTGCATGGGATGTTGAATTTGTCCTGACTTGATTGGACATCCAGAGTTAATGACACAGAGAGTTTAAAATGTAATCCTTCCTTTTGTTTCCACTCCAGTATGGGATTGTGCTGGATGCTGGCTCTTCCCACACAGCTCTTTATATCTACAAGTGGCCAGCAGAGAAGGATAACAACACTGGAAGAGTTGAACAGAAACATTCCTGTAAAGTACAAGGTAAAGGACGCATTGAAGTAGTATGGACAAGGCATTGCATGCTGTCACATTTACAAACTCTAATGAGCATTAATGCAAATATGTACTGTACATGAAGGCTTAAACTTTGTATGTGGATACTCTTATTTAATCTAATTGTGAGTAATTCAGTATGTTTATATTGATCGTTGAAAACAATGGCTGCTACAGAGGATAACCTAGAATATAATTGTTACAAAGCCTGACAAGGGATTAAATTAAGTAGCTAATTAATTGTCTGTTCATAATGAGTTGTAAGGAGGAAAAATAGGCATAAATAAGGATCTGAGCAATAAGAGCAAAGATTTCATAACTCATGACTGGTTCGGGGCCATCTCCTAGATTCAGGATTTGTAGAGCTTCTCTCGTATGCAGTAGTTTTTACCAAAAAGTGGTTAAAGAATGAACAACTGGATATGAGTGACAGTGATGAACCTCAAGCCTCACTGATGAGCATGTGGAAGCTAGTTTGTGTTGTGATCCATAAAAAAGGCAAAAGTTGTTAGAGTTACAGAAAATCCAAATTTGTATACATCTGTGTTTGTTAAACTGTCCATGCATAAAACTATGAAAGGAAGATATAAAATTGGCAAATTGCTCCTTCATTGAGCAATCACAGAGGACAGCCTGGAGTTTGATAACATATTTTTTCTAATTTAGATTTATATCTTGTAGACAGCCAGCTTCTGAGTGATGTAGGTTGTCTAGCAAAGAAAGGCAAGCTTATTTATTTAGCACATTTTATGTACAAGACAATACCAGGTGCTTTATATAGCAGAAGCAACATTAAAAGGTACATTAAAAACAAAACAAACTTTTAAAAGAAATAAATGAAATAAAAACAGAAGAAAAGAAAGGATGGCAGCAGTAAACTACAGGAAAAAAGCAAGCAGGCGGGGGCAGCGTAACACTCAGGACAATTTTCTTATAAAGCCTTGATTGTTAGCATGCCTGTGGATGTTAATTTCACATTAAACATTGTGGTAGACTCACAGCCTTGATTAAGTCAGTATTTCCTGATTACAGTATGTAGACACAATCATTACAGACTTATGCTGACAAAATGTCAAAGTTCAAGGTTTTGTTATCAGTGTTTCCCAAATCTTCATGTGATTGAATACCTTTAGGATGAGCTGGAAAAATAAGTTCCATTTAAGTTACACCTCACACCCTAAAGGATTAAAAGGATTTGCTGATGTCTACAGGAAACCTTCAGGGGTCTGAAGTCCATGCCTTGACGTGCCACAACACAAGGCAGATAAAAATGCTGTAGCTGAACAGCTGATTATATTTGTCTTAATATTGGATCAATTACTGTTTATATTCATGCCTCACGGATTAGCCATTGATACAAAGTCTTTTGGGCATCAGACTGTAAAATCCCTTTGGATGATGTTTAACCTCCACAAGCACAGCTTGTTTTTCTTCCAGCATTGTCACTTCATTCATCAGGAAGTACTTTAAATTACACAACTCAACTTTTGGTCTGAGACTAATTACTTTAATTGCTATAATTTCCTCAGGTCCCAGGTGATGCATAATTTTCTCAAATTTATTGTCACAGCATCCTCTAATTTATTAAAGAGCTGTAGAGCATCTACAGTCCAAATCTATCTAAAACTCATTAACATGCAACTTTAGACTTGATGGATTGCGCTATTAAAGGAAGCCCCCCTCTGTCATTATTAAGCCATGAGAGAACTAACATTAACTGGAAATGATGATAAAAGCCACGAGGTTCACATTTTTACAAGTTATAATATCTGTGTTTATAGGTAAATGCTGATATGTTAATATGATGATTTACCTTCACGGAAAAAGATTTTAAAATCTTTTAACATAGCAAACTAAAGGTTTTCCATCTCTTAAAATAATGCGTTGTTGCCATGGTTAAATATAAATGATCAAATTTAGTATGAGCATTATTAAGATGTTTTAATATTATTAATAAAATAGAATAAGTTTGATAACAATAATAATCTGAAAAACGTCCCCTTTCTCCTAATGATTTATTCCAGGTAAAGGTATCTCAAGCTATGCAGATACACCATCAAAGGCAGGAGAGTCACTGAAAGCCTGCATGCAGGAGGCTGAAAAGGAGGTACCCAGCAAAAGACACCATGAGACCCCGCTCTATCTGGGAGCCACTGCAGGGATGAGATTACTAAGGTATGTTGCACGTGAGCACACATTTCAATAAGGAAACATGAAATCTTAATAAATGAATAAATGAATACATAAATAAATAAGTGCAAACAGAGATGGGATCACATCAGCTGCATACCCATTCTACTTCTGCTTTCTGCCTTCTCTTTTATGCAAACTGTGACATATCTTGAATGGCTGTGGTACTATTGTATCTTCAATGAACAGATACACTTATAAGCAAAGTATTCCATGGTGGTTCCCTCTACAGTAGCATGGCTTCTCAACTAGAGACATGATCAGTCCCCATTACGCACAAGCTTTGGAACAAAAACTTTGACCTTAGTAACAGCTCTGCATTCAAGTTTCTTTTCCCAGAAGAGCCTTTAAGCTTCTACTGAAACCAAACACTTCTCTATTTTAATATCAACACTTCAGGTTCTTCATAGGTTAAAAAAACAACCTTTGAAGAGCCTCGACTTCTTGTTTTCATCAGATTCCTACAAACTCAGCAATGCCCATAATAATAATAATGATTCTAGTTGATAACATATGTTTTTCCACAGGGAAACAATATGTATGTTTCTGAAACATCTGGTTCTTGGAGACCAGAATTGTATTTAGAAACAAGAAAGAAACAAGTTGTCTTTTAGCCAAAAAGCCTGAACTTGTCAGTCATTGACAGTGTTTTATCCTGTACCTGCAAAATCAAGTTATAACTTTAAAATAGGAATATTTTTCTACAGAGACCTCAGTTGTGGCCTCATGGGTTGGTGCAGCCAGGTTAAGGTCCCTACTAAGAAATATAACCATGTATTGCACTCAGAAGGCAAAAACAATACTTTGCTACTATAGCTGGTTAAAAAACACACAAAATGTCTTCTCATGTTAGCACTATCATGATATTTTTCTAAGCCTAAACTCTGCAGTCATGTTTCTACTGGCAGAACAAAGTGCAGCTATTTGCAGCATTTCCCATTCATACATTTTGTGATTTATGTCCATGCTAACTTTACTGCAAGGGCAGAAATATGTTACTGTCATATCCAGTTTAAATAATACAGTCTATTTATTATTTATGAGCCGCTGTATTGACTTGAATTATTGCTGTGGCTCACTCTAATAAATTGGTGCTACTGCATGTGTGCATGCAGTTTGGAGAACAGCTTGGCATCGGAGAAGGTATTTAAGGCTGTGGAGGGAACCCTGCAAAAGTTCCCATTTTCCTATCAGGGAGCAAGAATACTAAGTGGACAAGAAGAGGGTGCCTTTGGTTGGATCACAGTCAACTACTTAAGTGATCGTCTTCAACAGGTCTGTGTATGTAGATGTAATGATAAGGTTTCACTTTGAGATGCTTTTCCTTTGTTTCAGGTGGAGGTCCAGCTTTTTCATCAGTAGTTTGTCTCTTTTCTTTCACTGTAGGGTTTAGAATCCATGGGAGCTCTTGACCTTGGTGGGGCTTCTACTCAAATTAGCTTTGTATCTGATAATTATGATGGATCTGAGTCACCCAGCAACTCGGTGACCTTCAGGCTTTATGGAAATGACTACAACCTGTACACTCACAGCTTCCTGTGTTACGGGAAAGATCAAGCGCTACGAATGGTGCTGGCATACCAGACACAGGTAAACTTCTGAAGTTTCTGACTGCTCATATCTTTATCATCAGATCCATGATGTGTTTAAACTTACTGAAGAAAAAACATTGAATTGAATAAACATCCTCTCTTTGTCTCTGTTTCACCTCTAAATCCAACTATCTCTCCTAGTCAGGTCCAACAATAATATCAGATCCATGTTTCCACCCTGGGTATTCTGAGACAAAGAACTACTCAGTCCTCTATGACAGCCCCTGTGTGTCAGACAGGAAACCTCGGGGAGCTCCTGCAACATTCACTCACTCGGGGGAAGGAAACTTCCAACAATGCCAGGAAGTTGTCAAAAGTGTATTTAACTTTACTTCCTGCCAATACAGCCGATGCTCTTTCAATGGGATTTTCCAGCCATCTATACAAGGGACATTTGGGGTAATATGACGTAATTGCTTATTTTCAATTGGAAAAATTGAAACCAAATCATTACTGAAATCATTTGTTTGAAGAATAATTTCAAGAAAATTCAAAAATAAATGCTTTCCAGTCTAAACCTAAACATGTGCACAATTTAAAAAACAACAACTTGCAGTCCAAGTTGTAAGAGTGATCACAATAATCAACGTAACTAACGTACAGCCAACTGATGAATTGATTTAAAACTAATCGTCGCAGAAGAAGTGAACTATTCAAGTCATTACATTCCACTATTTGATCATATATTTTGGATGCTGAAGTCATCATTTGTAAAGAAAATAATAACCCACAGCTTTCAAATAAATGTGATTAAGTAAAAAGTACAATACCTCTCTTCGAGATGCAGTGAGGTAGTCGCAGAAAGCAGCATAAAGAGGGAAACCCAAACAAGTACTTCACTGTGTACTCAAGTATAGTGCTGAAGTTGAAAAAAATATATCATATTCCCTCACCTACAACAACAAAAATAGAACAATAAACTTAGTACACATTTTTTAAAAAGTTGAACATTTGATTGCTCTGGAGGCAAAAGCAATTGGCAATTTTCTTTTACAATAAATACCAAACAAAAAATGGTAAAGAGAAATCATAAAAAATGAATATTTTAGACTATCAACCAAGGTTTTTGGTTGTTAAGCTGAGCTTTGCCACGTTTTATAGCTAATTGTGAACCAAACCAAGTGCAATAAGAGTCAGTGAGATCAGCCTTTGTGTCAAGTAAAAATGTTGTATTTACAAACTTCTAAAAGGTATCAGTGCTTTCTCTTTTGACTCTTCTCTTCCTCTTTCCCTTTGTAGGCTTTTTCTGCTTACTACTTTGTAATGAACTTCCTCAATCTGACAGATACATCAATCCCTCTAGAGAGGGTGAGGGAACACTTGATCCGCTACTGTAACATCACTTGGGAACAGGTATATGTAACCTTTAGTTATACACGCAAAGGGAAGTTTCTCTAATATTCATCTATTTCCATGTCATATACATGTCTGCCATAATGATATACCTGCATTTGAATTTCTCTAACAGATAAAGCAGCAGCATCCTGATGTAAAAGTGAAATATCTGGCTGAGTACTGCTTCTCTGGCACATACATTCTTACCCTGCTGGAAAACGGATACAACTTCACCTCAGAGAGCTACTCCAAAATAAACTTCATCAAGAAGGTCAGTAGATCAGAGTCCAACTTTTCCCGTTTCTGGAATCCAGAGACAGGACCCCACCTTTAAACCAGTTTGTGTGCAAGCGTGTCCAAGAAGTATTTAAGTTAAAAACACACCAAACACAAACATAAATGAGTGCTAAGACTGCTGCCACTTGTTGTGGCAACAACATGCGGCAAGATATTGCTGACAGAGAACCTGCATTGAGTGAGGACAGTCCTTTCTGTGGACAAAGTAGCTGCATGTAATTGACTGAATTTTTCTGATGACTGAATTTTCTTCAAATAAGACTAGACGATATTTGAAGAACCCAACAACTCATAGATTGGGCTATATTATAGGTATGGGCATTTTAAGTATTTTTTAAAGTCATGTAAGGCTAATTAAAATTGATTAGCAAATTAGTCTTGATGTCCTCATGTAATCATTAATGTGTGCCCTCCACCCATACAAGCATTTTTTTTCTGAAGAGCTTTGGGCTCTAGTGGCCTTTATTGTTCGGTTGGTAGACAGGAAAGCGGTTTAGAGAGAGGCGTTGACATACAGTGAAGGTCTCCAGGCTGAAATATCAACCTGGGCTGGCTATGTGAAGGAGCTGTAGCCTCTGTATATGGGGTGGGTGCCCTATACACCGCCACACAATAGTTATGGTACATGTTTTTAGCCATTATTCGTCGTCCTCCTGAAGCTCAACATTTTTGTGACAATTTAGTAACTGAGTCCTCATATTGCTGGTAAAACTGTGATAAGCTAGGTCACCCAGCATAATGTGCATTTGGCTTTGTTGTACAGTGAAAGGAAATACCAGTACTGCCATGCTGCTCTGGTCTGTTGCTTTAGGTGCACATGACAGCTGGCAGAAACAGCATTGTAAACATGATTTCCGGTCTCTGTAGTGAAATCTTCCTCCTGCCTGAAATAAACATTAGTCGAATCTTTAAAGTAGTTGACTGTGTGAGCTGTTCCAACAAATCGAGTAGCCGTGCACATCCCCACTACCGACATATGTCTTTTGAAGTTGAATTTAAGCCTTTAAGTTTTCTTCTTTACTTAATATCTCACATTCTTAAAACTAAAAAGACATACTGAGCAGTCCCAAATGGTTATACAGTTAAAGTCAGGACAAAGGGGTACTAATGATTCTGCTGCAATACTAAGAAACAAATTTTCATCTTATTTTTTCTTAAAAATTGCAAGAAGTACAGAAATTGGTTGAGTGCTTGCAAAGTTCTCATCTGAACCAAAAGATAGCCTTCTGTGAAGCCCCAGTTGAAGTGCCAATAAACGTCAACATAAAAAAATGTGTTTTATTGGTTTGAGTAAAATATTCAGTCATCGTTAACTTTATACAACGTGTGGGTAAATTATTGCTACCCGAGGACAGTATCACAAGGGAATAATTGGAGCAAGACAACAAACTTATAAATCCGTGGTAGAGACTAGAGTGTCAGCAAGACACAAATCCTATCACCAAAGCGGTAAAAGGGGAAGAAATACGACCAGTCCTAATTCATTCCAGATGTGCCGGATTTCTTCATGATTGTTGTTGTTGTTTTTTCTTTCTTTTTTTTCAAGATATTGGAGTTGAAATTGATCATGTCCGTGTCAAACTATACCACAACAACGTTGCATTTGCAATATGTATTTTACAAACTAATGTGGCAATCTTACAGTTAGCCACTGGCAATATTGGCAGTAAGTTTGTAGAGCAACTGGCAAATACAAACTAAAAAGTCAATAATAACAGAAGCAATACATTATCAATAGTAATACTATATCCTTAAGCAGCACAAGAGCAGCTCTTACATTGTAGACAGTGAATCTTGGTGATAGAAAATTTAATCAAACAGCTGTTTATGAGTGTCTCCCCTGTATAAGATCCTTTGTCATAGCAGCCAGGTGAATACTTTCAATAAACATGGACAGACAACGTAATTCAAAGGGGGAAAAAAGGCGACAACTTGTATATAAGCATGTCTTAAGGTAGTTACAAGCAAGCATATGCATCAGGTTGTAAATGCAGAACTGTACACCAGCTGAAATACGATTGGATGATTTGATAATGTGATTGCTGAGAAGCTGAGAAGCAGCATCATGGAAGACAGTAATTTAATATTGTTCTAGTTTTCCACTTTAATGATGCGCTACAGAACTTTTGCAAATTTTCTCAGTGACTTTCCCCCTATCCACAGCTAATTCGGCTTCCATCTTGCATCCTACCTGCACTGTGAGTTCTCTTCAGCCAGTAAAAGACAGTCTAATCTTGACTTATCTTTTGCTCTGTCCCTCTCTCTCTTTCTCTTCTTCCGATAATGTATTCTTACTTTTCTTTGCTCAATCAGCCAAGGTGCACGTTTAAGCTCATCCCGGTCTGTTTATATCTGCTTGCTAGCGTGTGACATGAAACTTAGCTGCAACATCACGCGGCATCCTGGAAGAAAAAGTTGTATAGTGCAGTTTCTCCGTTTGGGGATGCTGCTGGGCAGCGATGGCTCCAGAAATGTGCATATTGAATGTCACTGTGCCATCAAATGAGTCCGAAACACAGTTTTAAGGTTGGAAAGTTACGCAGTGTGTCTTTATTTATTCTCTATGAAAAAGACGTATTTTAATTATGTGTGCAACTTCTAAATGTACAAATTACAGCAAGTTGTTGCTTTCCTTCTTTCTGTTTTGTTCCCAGATAAAAGACAGTGATGCAGGCTGGACTTTAGGCTACATGCTGAATTTAACCAACATGATTCCAGCTGAGGCTCCAGATTCACCCCTTCTACCACATGCCGGCTACGTCTCTGTAGTCACCATCATTGCAGTACTACTCTTCATCCTCTTTATCATCAGCTTGCGTCCTATCTGGCCTACTTGTTCCAACCAGCCACAGATCGTATGAACAAACAGCTCTACACTGTGTATGCATGATGAGACTTGTGCAATAGAGTGCTTGTCAAGGTTTGTGAGTGAGAGTGAGTGTGAGTCAAAGGTCAGCTCAAGCTGCCAGATGCAGTCCTAGAGCTCATACAGATTCAAGGACTTTTTCAGAAGGACAAATCCTTTCTCTCGCTGAGGAGTGAGATCTGCATCCCTGGTTGAAGGACATTTTCTGCAACTGAACGTTTGCATATGTGCGCATTTGAGTATGAATGTGTGAATTCGAATGCATGCCTGAGTGTGTGTGTGTGTGTGTGTGTGTGTGTGTGTGTGTGTGTGTGTGTGTGTGTGTGTGTGTGTGTGTGTGTG
>JBBBVU010000023.1:7867216-7895266 GCA_037177055.1 Atherinosoma microstoma | reverse complement strand
GTGTGTGTGTGTGTGTGTGTGTGTGTGTGTGTGTGTGTGTGTGTGTGTGTGTGTGTGTGTGTGTGTGTGTGTGAATCCAGACCAGTTTGCATGTCTCTTGAATCATGATGTGAATATGTAACTGTATAAATAAAAACCAAGTTTATATAAAAACAATTGGCTTGTTTTCTTGAGGCTTATAAAAATCATACAAACATATTCACTTAAACATAAGTTATGTTGCAATGATTTATTTATTATCTATCCAGTAAGTTAATCGGATTTTAAACAAACCTGTTTTCAAAGTTCTGGTTTCACTAAAGCCCTTAAACCAAATCAATTTCAATGAAAGCAGAAGCAAAACAATCTTTGGATGCCCAGTTAGATCCTTTTGATTCTTGTGACCTGAAACTATGTCAAAGCTGTTTTACATGTTATTTTACAAATACATTAATTTGCAGACATAAAACATCCATTAAGTGTACAGTCACTTCAGAGTAGCAGCAAACTAAGATATTTTGGACAAAATTATGGACTGCAAAATTACCTCCCTACCTTTTACTGTAACAATGACATTTTAGTATTATGATCATAGCTTTATAAAAAAATTCCAGCAGCATCATGACAGATAAAATCCCAGTAACATCATGTAACTTTTCCTGTTGCATGAAAGTGCTTCCCTCTAGTGGCAACCAGTATACACTGCAGCATGGTTCCCATAATGAGATAGTTTTATATGCCATCAGAAAACAAACGCTGGTAATCACCTGTAAGAAACCAGGAAGTAAAAATATTTTTCCTTCGCCATCATTTTGATCTTCTTCCTGGAATACTTGCACATGACGTACACTTGGCCAACAGATGGTACGCCTAATTCTTCTGGTGCCGTACTGCTTTACTGCTTGCAAGAAGGCACATTTACAATGCAAATACCATCGTGGATTATATTGGTGTGCAAAGAAGTAAGAATGAAAACCTTTAGAGCAGACTGTGCTGCTGTGGTGTTACAGTATCAAGGCTTGGTTAAAAGGCTGAAACTTCTTGAGTTTTCTTCTATTTTGAGGGCCCAACCCTTCCTCTGTGTCAAAGATTGATATCTACAGGGAAAGGAGCAGCAGGGGAAAAACAATGCCATACTGATAATCTGTGGGTGTGCCTGTTTTTACATCACATATGTGTTGCTGTTGGCAGAGAGAAAGTCCATTTTCAAACTATTAAGTGACCCAGCTTTAAAGTTAATAGACCAGCAAGCATATTCACACGCGAACATTTCGAGTTGGCGTGACCTGAGCAGTTACATAATGTGTTGAGAAAAAATTCTGTTTCTTAAAAATAATGCCCCCTGGAAGCTCTGATACTGTAACTGTTACCTCAGCTTCCCATTAACATCAGATGCAGAAGCTGGGGTGTACTGAGCTGACTTGCTGTTCTGCCGCAGGGTATTGGCCTGGTCTGACACAGAAGAAATGACTGGTAGTTGATCCAATGACACGACGTGATCTGCAGGGTCAGTCATCTGGTCGCTCATGTGATCACGGTCGATGATGTTGGTGGTCTCCGAGTCCAGTTCCCGAACCTTCTCTTGGTAGAACCTCTGTCTGAGCTTTCTCATCTGGGGAAGCTCGCAACACGTCTCCATCACCACCAGGACACACACCAAGCCCAGCAGCAAGTAGACTGTAAGAGCAAACACGCAAATGCACACATTCAGGGACCGTTAAAGTACGCCTGGTCTAGTCAGGGTTTGGTCTTAGAAAATAAAAGGTGAGGGGGTTGATAAACCTGTAGTGACAATATCATTGTCAGTATGTTCAGTGAATATCTAGTATTCTTTTTAATCATTATAATTTTTTCTAGAAGCAGTTAGTATGGGCAAAAATACAATAAATTGTGTTTGTTTTAAGTATTGATTTTTCTACATATTTGGAAAAATATCCAATATTATTACTAAACATGCTGGAAAACTATATACCACATAAATAGAATAGTGTATAACCATTTTTAGTCGGGTGGTAGAGCCCCCAGTTAAAGGTTCAGTGACTCAATCTCTATTCCCTCTGCATGTCAAAGTGACCTCAAACCCCCATACGAGCTAGATGGAGTCTCTTCGTTGGTTTGGAGGATGCAGCATTTCAAACACAGAATGAAACCTTCCAATTCACCTTTATTCATCTCAAATAAGCTTGTGTCAAGAGAAGGCAGTCTTTCTGGATTTGATTATCAGTTTTTTATTCATGTTCATGCCAGATTTTTAACTTTTACTTGTGGATACAGCAACAAACTGTTAACAATCATTTTTAAGATTTTTACTGAGCACATTGTTCTGTGTTTGATTTCAAAGAGCCCAATGGACAATGTCAGTCCGTCAGGATTTCCAGCCGTGTGTGCAAATTTATCTGGATTCCCTGAACTTTTTTAGTGATATTGTGTGCTGTAAATGCTGAAATCAATAAATTCCTTGCAGTTTGACGTGTTTTTCTAATATCTTAGAGCTATTTACACAAATAGTCCTTCAAAGAGTGTTGACCCAGTCTTTACTTGGAATAAGTCTTGCTTTGAAACATATTACTGGCATCCTGCTCAAAGTGAGCCTATATTTGCTGAAATGAAACAAAAAGAATAATTTAGCAGTTTTGCTATTTGATGTGTTGCTTTTGTACTATTCTCCATTAGCAATAGGGTTTGAATAATTAGTAAATCATTGAATTCTGTTTTTACTTTGATTTTTCCAGCATTTCAATGAGGTTTTATTGTAATATTATTGTACATTTAGCTGCACACTCACCTGTGATAGCCAGTCTGTACAGCTCTGGGTGTGGGTTGGCCTTTTTACTGTGAGTTTCTCCAGGGACGTAATCTCCAAGGCCGATGGTTGTCAGCGAGATGAAGCAGAAATAAAGAGATTCTAGGAAGTTCCAGTCTTTTTCCAGAGTGATGAAGATCCATGCAGGGATTATCAGGAAGAGCAGGACCATGATGATGGTCAGTGAAGCGGCATGAATGGCCGCCAGTTTTGACCTGGAGATAGCCCATCGCCGGTGAAAGTAGGAGATTGGACGTCGAGTCACCAGGACCACGAGTCTCTCCACCACAGCAGAGAGGAAGAATAGGGTAACAGGAATGCCAAAGAGGGAGTAGAAAATACAGAAGGCCTTTCCTTCATCAGAGAGAGGAACAGTGTGGCCGTAACCTGGAGACACAGCAAAATATGCAACACTGTGTCAATTACAGGGGCACATAATGGCATGTTCGGCTCTTCTCAAAGCACAGGTGAAGTTTTACTGAAATAACAATAATTAGAAAGAAGGAAAAGAAAACAAGATCAGTTAAAAGCAACATGTCATAATTTGACAGACAAGGTTTACCCTTAAACATAGTAAGCTTTCAAGTAAAATATTTGTTCATTGACTTGACTTGCCTGCCTCATCTTCTCACTGGGCAGCAGTGGGTTGGTTGCATTTAAACATGAGACTTAGGACACTAATTTTGTATCGATGTCAAACAACAGAAGATGCGTGGCAGTGTGCAAAGGCTACTGGCTGGGTTTAGAGTAGGCATAGACATAACTCTTTACAACATAGAGTGTTTCTCCTTTGCTGAACAGGCACCAGGGACCACTACCCCATAGAGCCAAACAGACAATGAAGAGTCAGAGGTATTGACCAATCTGCAACAACATGTCACTGACAAAGACAGAGGAATGATAGAATTCCTTCATTGTGACTATTAATATAGAATGAAATTTACTGCCTCTCCTAAAAATAAAAAAGGTACTCAAACAGTTAGATTTAGTTTTGTTTTAGAGAGCGTCTATGTGGCTGACATCTTGCCTAGCTGCCAATGAAACAGAACATAAAGAAACATTGCTCATCTTGTCTGCAATGTTCTAGTAGAGAAACTTGCATCTTGGCTTTCACATGGAGGTTACATGGATGGCAGCCATGTAAAAAAAAATTTGCAGCCTCTCAGAAACCTGAGAAAGAGTCTGAGATGTTTATCTGGCCTCGAAAATCTCCGGACATCCATGTCCATGCTCATTGTCCATGTCCTGACTGGTCAGAGCACAGGGGGTCATTATTTCATTATTATTATTTCATGGCTGATGGTGTGACTGCGAGCCTTAATTTAGTACTGTCCATTAATGAAATGTTGACAAGTTAAATTAAAAAAATAAAATAATCATGGAAATCCAATTATATTTATAAGCTGAAAAAAGCTCTCCATTTTTTGGAGGATGAAGCAAAAACACATGGTGCCATTTCTCTTATGGATAGTTTCTGAAATAAACTGTTGAGATAAAATATATCAAAAACCCACTCATAATACTGATAGTAAATAAATGCCTATATTTATTGCTACATTATTAGAATTTGGTTGCAAATAATAAACACAGAAATAAAATATCAAAGATTCAGATAAATCCAAAGGGATATTTAAAAATCTGGCAACCAAAATCTATATAGCCAATAAATATTTTGATATCTTTATTTATTCAAGACTTCCACCAATCAAATATATTTCTATTATTGTTCTAACACTTTCAGTATGAAAAGAAAATGTACAAATTCTTCATCTGCTGAAAAGGTTTTTTTTTATTTTTTCAACTTTTGCAGATATGGTGAAGACATGGCCACCACAAAAGATACGCTATGATCTTATTTACAGTATACACCTCGTTTTGTTTTGTTTGGGTTTTTGTTGTTTTTTAAGATACACAAAACTACAGATATTATCCAGGGCCTACACAAAACAGCAATCATATCGAGGTTGAGCACCTGTCTAGCTTACCTGTTGTGGTCAGCACAGTGCTGGTGAAGAACAGGGAGGACACAAAGTCCCAGTTACGGCTAGTGTCGTTACCAAGGACGGTCACTCCATAGTTACTGGCCTCCAGCGCACGAGCCAGGAGCTCCTCCAGGCGCGCTTCGGACACACAGGTGTTGTTGTTGAGGAACTCCTGACGGGCGTCTTTCAGCTCCTGCCGAAGTTCGTGTTCGTAAGGCAGCTCGATGGCCGAGAAGATCCCAGCGCCGATGATGACATAAAAGATGTAAGCCACGACCAGAAGGGCAAAATTTATCGCCGACTGATGTCGCTCCATAAAACGAGCGCACCAGCCTCCCGTGGTGCAACGTACCATCCCACAATACTCAAATTCCTCAACAACCTTGACTCAGTTTAATTCAACTTTTCAGAAAAACTTACTTTCCCCTCCTGTAATAACTCCTCTCCACCCGCCAGCTCGCCTTCCTCATTCTTCATAGCTCGTTGAAAGCGGGTAGCCGTGACGTCACCGACTCACCTTACCAGGTGGGGTGTGCGCGCCCTTGTGTGCGTGTTGTTGGAATGGAGTTCTTGTTCTCCTCGCTCTCAAACCGGTGGAACAGGTTTAGTGTTTCTAATGAGAAGCTCCAAAAGGATTAATTTCCCTCAGGTCACTTTTCTTTAAAGACGCGGATTCACATTTTTTAAACAAGAACTTTTGAATTTAACACCACAAATTCATTTAAAAAAAAAATATAAAATAAATTTTAAGAAATTATATTTATATAAAAATATGGGGGGGTATATATATATATATATATATATATATACACACACGTTCAAGTCACACAAATAACTTATCAGCAGCAATGCGGTTAGGCCTGTAGACGTGGTCCTAATGGTCAAAGCAAACACCACAATGAGGAGGAGGAGGAGGGGCGGGGTTATCGGTGACTAAGGTGTCATGATCATTCGTTTTAGAATAATTTACTGGGATCTGAGACAGCAGTCTGGACGTTTTGGGCTCAGATCCTGGACTCAATAAATCTCACAAAAGTATCCCATTCCAGAGAAACACTAGTTCCGTTTAACTACATGGGCCAAGTTTTTACAGACACCTGATTTGTCATCTATAGACGCAGAACATGGTCACTGAGGGTTTTATCACCTCAGTGATTATTCTTCAGCTTACCATCTAAACCCCACTTTTTATTCCTCTGAGTCGTTTTGTGTCCCGCTTTGGAAAAGACGACTTGGGTCAGGTGAAGAAAGTGTCCCGTTGGACACTGCTGGCTATAACTGTCCTGGATTTAACAGGAAGCCAATGAAGAGAAGCTAAAAGTGGAAAAATACGATCTCTCCAGCTGGTTCTCATCAGATCCCTGGCTGCAGCATTTTGGATCAGTTGGAGAAAATTTGAAACATTAAAAATAAAAACCAGGAGAAATGACTCATGCTCATCAACTTTTATTTTTAACAGTATGAGGTCGACGTGGGAAAAGTGAATTCAAAAGAAAAAAAACCCCCACATGACAGGAATACTTGGCAATGGCAGCAATTTCTACCTACAAAGAATTTAAGCCAGCTCCTCCTCGCCATCCTCCTCAAACTCTTCTTCCTCCTCAGCTGTGGCATCCTGGTACTGCTGATACTCAGACACCAGGTCGTTCATGTTGCTCTCAGCTTCTGTAAACTCCATCTCATCCATACCCTCCCCGGTGTACCAATGGAGGAAAGCTTTGCGCCTGAACATAGCAGTGAACTGCTCAGAGATACGCTTGAAGAGATCCTGGATGGCAGTGCTGTTGCCGATGAAGGTGGCGGCCATCTTGAGGCCTCGGGGAGGAATGTCGCAGACGGCGGTCTTGACGTTGTTGGGGATCCACTCAACGAAGTAGCTGCTGTTCTTGTTCTGCACATTCAGCATCTGCTCGTCCACCTCCTTCATGGACATGCGGCCACGGAAGATGGCGGCTATAGTCAAGTAGCGGCCGTGACGTGGGTCGCAGGCAGCCATCATGTTCTTGGCATCAAACATCTGCTGGGTGAGCTCCGGGACCGAGAGTGCTCTGTACTGCTGGCTGCCACGGCTCGTGAGGGGAGCAAAGCCCGGCATGAAGAAGTGCAGACGAGGGAACGGCACCATGTTGACGGCCAGCTTGCGCAGGTCAGCATTCAGCTGTCCGGGGAACCTGAGGCAGGTGGTGACGCCGCTCATGGTTGCAGAGACCAAGTGGTTGAGGTCTCCATATGAGGGAGTTGTGAGTTTGAGAGTGCGGAAGCAGATGTCATAGAGGGCCTCATTATCGATACAAAAGGTCTCATCGGTGTTCTCAACAAGCTGATGGACGGATAATGTGGCATTGTAGGGCTCTACGACTGTGTCAGACACTTTTGGGGAAGGCACCACGCTGAAGGTGTTCATGATGCGGTCGGGGAACTCTTCACGGATCTTACTAATAAGCAGGGTACCCATACCGGAGCCCGTGCCACCACCGAGAGAATGTGTGAGCTGGAAGCCCTGCAGGCAGTCACAACTTTCCGCCTCCTTCCTCACCACATCCAGGACAGAGTCCACCAGCTCTGCACCCTCGGTGTAATGACCCTTGGCCCAATTGTTACCAGCACCACTCTGGCCTGAAATACAAGGATTAGAGATTTCAATTTCAGAGGACTTCCTTATGGTGGACAATAACTTCACATCTCAGTAATCTACCGAAGACAAAGTTGTCAGGCCTAAAGACCTGGCCGAACGGTCCAGATCTCACAGAATCCATGGTGCCTGGCTCCAGATCCACAAGCACAGCACGTGGAACATATTTACCACCTGCAACAAAATGGGTCAGACTAATACAATTTTCATTTACGAAAAAGCATTTAAAAAAATAAATCACCACTATACATACCTGATGCTTCATTGTAGTAAACATTGATCCTTTCCAGCTGCAGGTCACTGTCTCCATGGTAGGTACCAGTTGGGTCAATGCCATGTTCATCACTGATAACCTCCCAGAACTGCAATGAAATGAGTTATAGCATTTACATTTAAAATGTAATGAACCGTAAAAGTGAGAAACAAAAACAAAAAACCCCTACAGACAAACAGCATGAGTGGCGCATTTTCCCGCACTACTTTGTTCGACGCCAGCGGCCTCATCCGCCATTGGCTGAGGTGGTTATGAATTCACCAAGTGCTCAAATGGCAGTGCAAGTAGGCCTCAATGATGAGGGACAGTCAATGAGGAAACATGCAACTAAAATTTATCAGATGCTCCACTAAGGAATCGACTTCTCTGAACAGCAAAAAAAAAAAAAAAAAAAAAAAGGGTTTACAGCTTCTAGTAATTTTATTTCCTCCCCCCATTTTGAAACAAGGGTCATTTGAAAAGTTAACTTTTTTTTTTTGGTGCAACGCCAGACTGACTAAGTAAGGGATAATGCGCGAGGAGATGGCCATTATCACAAATCAATGGACAACGTGGAGGTTTCCTGGATGGTTGCTTCCGCGAAGTCCATTAATTTCTGATAATGGACACCTCGAACAGCATTATCCCACTTACCGTGGTCACTCAGGAAGGAAATTAATATTAAATCAATTATTAATACGTTAACATTGTGTTTTACCGTTAAAATCTTAAGTTTCTCACAAAAAGCAGCTGAGTAGATTTAATATCTCTGGAGCAGCAGACTTGTGCAGAGCTTGTTGTGACTCCTGCACAAGTCTGCTCATTGCCTACCCCTGGCGTTTCTAAGCAAAAATGTGTGACACACACACACCAAAGGCTCCATAATATGTACTTACCTTGGCACCAATCTGGTTACCGCACTGGCCGGCCTGAAGATGTACAATTTCCCTCATTTTTGCTGATAATACACCGGTCTTTCTTCCACAGCACTTCTGTTTTCCTCTAAGTGCGCATACGTGCTTAAAGGCTGCAACACTGTGTTTTATAGTGCAATATGACTCCACCCTTTCCGAGTAACTCAAATGCCAATTGGTTGATATGAGCAAGACGCGTGGGTGGCCGGACAATTGAGGACGCTAGGGGGCCGCCCTCCCAACAGAAAGCTTCATTTAAAATAATTTTACAAAAATGTGAAAACTTCAAGTTTTGTATTTGTAACATTAATACACCCAGTAATTTGTAAAATAATTTCTTTTACAAACGACTGTTTAAAATCAGTTTTCTCTCAAATTCAACTCTGGGTCTGGTCTGAAGCGATAGAAAAATCACCACAAGGAGGCGGGGTTTTGTTGCAGATTAGCCAATAGCATAATCTTACTGCCAAAAATGTATCCTATCAGCTGATCAAAATAATTCCACAAAGGGCAACAATTTTATCGCTCAAAGCAGTTTGACTACTCTCAACAGACGCCATTTTTCTACATGGCAGCAAAGCAAAATTACAACTGTGATAAGAGCCAGTCCTAACTCCGTTGGATATCTCGTTCAAGATCCATTTGAGAGGAGAACTTTGGTGGAGAACCTTCAGGTAAAAGAGCTGGGCCCGGATAAACCTGACCTCGCTATCAAACAGATGGCAAGCGAAAATGAAAAGTGGTACACCCGGAAAGGTTCGGCTAGCTGGATGCAGCCATGCTAACGCTTTATTTTGTTTCCGTGTGAGCTTTTTAAAACGACCCGGAGACATCCCGCCTGGACAGCAGTTTCTCTGTACCAGTTTTTCATGGAGAACAACCTTCAGAGCATTTCCCCCGAGACTGCAGGCCTTCTCCAGATCCTCATGACGACGCCCATGACAACGGCTGAGTCTGAGAGGTACCTCTCCACTCTGAAGAGGATCAAGACCTTCCTGAGAAACTCCATGACACAGGATCGCCTCAATGCTCTGGCTATGCTCTCCACGGAGAAGACACTTGTGAGGGACATTCCTGACTTTAATAAAAAGGTAATTGAGAGGTTTGCCATACAGAAGGAGAAGAGAGCAAAGTTCCTCTACAAATAAACAGAGGAACATTACAAAACTTTGATTTGCACATAGTTACCCTCAACCATGTTTGTTTGAATTGTTCTTGGAGGGATCAAATGATATAATCTGTTCACTTTTCAGGTTCTATGTTTTATTAATTTATATTTAAATCATTATGTAGAATGTAGATGTGTTGGAAAAATTTTGCCAAAAGTTTGAGTAAGGTTAAAACTTTTGAACGAAAGGAATGTTGGTGTTTGTCTTCTCAAGCCTACATCTACACTCCCATGCTTTGTGTTTTATTAGGGCTTGTGGAAAATATCTATGTGCAATTTTACCATTCATTTACCATTTGGTCTGAAATCAGCTTTTTTTCCTTTTTAGTTCCAAACTTGCATACGCTGCTAGTTTAGTAAGCATTATGTACTGTAGTATAGAAAAGACCTTTGACTTTGCTGTTTAGCACAGTTCATAATTCAAAATTAATTGTGACCAAATATATTTAATCTGATTCATAGTAAATATTTTTTATTGAAAATGCAATACTGTTTATATACATTGTTTTACTTTGAGTGACTAAGTTAAGATGTTCTGGTATTTGTCATTGTTATAGTGTTATTTCATGATGGAATAAAGTAATTGGTAAATATATAACCTTTAAAGTGGAAAGATCTTACTTTACTTATTTGCATTAACTCATGTTTGCCATCTTTGACAATCACTGAATGTGACTCAGCCCCACCTAAAAAATACCTTGCCCGCTGCCACTGGTTTTGAGGAATGAGAGCAATTCTTAGGGGAAAAAGTGGTCAAAGCCCATACCCTTAAAAATAAGTAACAGGTAAGAGAACAGTATATTCTGTTTTTATTCACAATTTATGGAATATATTCCAGAAGGTGTTATTTCTACTGTGTGAATTTATTTTGATAACCTTCTACCACGGACTTTGCAGAAAAATATTGGCCTTTTTTTCTCTTCCATTAATCATTTGCACATATCACGGTCACCACCAGAGGGTGCTAGAGACCACATCTACAATCGTGTGAAGCCATAGACAAAAAAAAAAGCAAAGCAGTTGATTAAAAAACGCTTTTTATTGATAAGTTACCAGACATCTGCTCAACTCAATCCATCATCATTTTCATCTTCCTCTCATATCTGGCATCTAGCAATAAATAATTATTTACAACTATTAGGAAGGAGCAAATGAAAAGCAAAAAGAAGTGTCATTAGACATGGTGCCAGGGGAGTAATATACAGCGAATGAGACACTCTGGAATCAATACTGTTGCATAAAAAGCTGACAGATAGATAGATGATGGTCACTAATTGATAGCCTTGGCCGGATAAGGGCCTGAGTTTGGTGCATCCTCTCTGCTGTCTTTCTCTCTCTGAGTTGGATTAAATTTTCTGGATGTTTGGTGGCTTGTTGTGGCGTATCTTGATCACCCCAATGGAATAATTCAATTATCTGAGAATGAAAGAAAACCAGAAAGATGTCACAACACAGATGCTAAAGAAGTAGGTGTTTTTTAACAAATGTATATGGAATATACATCAACACATTAGCAAAAGAAGCAGCGAAAAAGAAAAAGCAGATGTGTAATAAAGAAAGTTTCATCAACAATTTTCAAGGTAATTAGATTTTTTTTTGCAAACGTGCAATGTTTAAAAGATGAACAAAGATTAAAGGGGGAATTGCTACAGAAAATACAGAATGTTTTCTCTCGTTTGATAGTAATCTGTCCCATTCCTTGACAATTATCGTGTTAAAAGCTCTTTTCTACTAGATGTTACAGTAAATATTTTTTACTGGGTTCATTTTCCACCTTCGGTTAGTAGTGAGGACAAAAATTTAAGTTGCCATCTTACCTCTGCACTCATATCTGAGGTCTGAAAAGAGAACATGCTCTTGAGAGAAGACAAAGAGTCCCAATCGTCCTCCGGCCAGGGTGTGGTCGTACACTGCCCCCGAGTCTGCCAGAATCTCCCTGCCCTCATACACCACTACCCTGCAGTGGGAACACAACGCAGCTGCTAATCAAGGGAGAATATTCCCATTGCATTCAGTTATAGATGCAGGTCACCTACTATGTCTTTATTTATGCTGAAACCAGTTGTGAAAACTACATTAATGGCGTCTCTAAGGAACTTTTTACTACTTTGCAGTGCTGTGAGAGTCTTGAACTAACCCTCATTGCTTTATATACCGCTAAAAACATCAATAAAAAAACTTCACACATACATGAAATACCACAAAAACACATACAATACAATAAACACATAGAAATCTAAAAAAGCTTGGTATGACCACCTTTATTCTTGAACACAACCTGAACCCTTTTGGACAAGCTTATATGTGATTCATGTGAGTAAGTCTTCAGGAAAGGTTTTACAGGTTTCTTGAAGGAATTTCCAAAGCTTTTCTTTGGATGTTTTCAACCTTTTTTTTCTATTCTCTGTCAAGATGATCCCACATTACATTAATAATGTTCAGACCAATGTGCTTTGGGGAGGATTCATCACTGCAATAAGACCTTTTACCAAAGATTTTTTAGTCCAGTTCTTAAGCCTTCCCTTCCTGTAGAATGGCTGCTTGACAGTCTGTTGCAGATGTAGCTCCCTGGTCCTCAATCAGGCCTTTGCTGGATTTTTTCACTATTTCTTAAGGATATGACTTTCAGATACTGTTTGTCATCTGTACACAGCTCCTTTTGTAGGCCTGACATTTTCTTCTTTTGTCCTCCAAGTGTCCAGTTTATTCAATAGCGTGAGGACACACTCTATACCCTGTTGAAGCTAAGTGTTCGTTTGGGTAAAAAAGCTATTTTCCTTCTGTCAGCCTGTCGTATTGTTAGCATTTTTCACAAACCTTCATCCAAATCAGAACACAGGACAGACATGACATGTCTTTGAACCAGGCTGCTGGTAACAAAAGTGTCTAAAGATATTATTTAGAATTCATTCTTTGCTAAATTCCCTGTGATATGTACACCCAACACTGGTTCAACACTTTCTTCTGATTGAACTGAAAATGAATGAAAAAGCAGCCAATGTCCCAATAAAGACGAAAAGGAAAAGAAAAAAGAAATTTAAAAGACCTTCAGAAAGCCTGGAGAACTACAGCTCAGACACATTGCTTTTACACAGTATTGTATGTTTTAATTCACTGCATTTAATGAGCCATACAAGCAGATTTAACAATGACTCAATGAAATAGGAGCGGCAGTAAATTAAACAACTACCAGTCAGCTGAAACGTAATGTATAGACACTACAAACCTTTTATTTTCACCTTATCTTGACACAATCTATATAAGAATACTGGTTGAAGCTGCTTTAAATTTACAAATCAATGTACACTCCTCTACTAATGGCAGTATGCAATACATCTATTCTTGTTTATCACTCAATATTTCACCATTTACTCCTGGCGAACATAGTCATCAAATAGACAAATTGTATTTAAAGTGATGAAGCCTTGCAGCAATCCAAAAATATCAATGAATGTCCGTCCTTCACAATCACAGAGAGGAGCCTCTTTGCAATCTTACGTTCACAAAGTACACCCTTGTGCAATCATTCTGAAGTACAGTCATTTGGTACCCACAATGCATCGGGAACATTGATTGTATCTTCAAAAGAAATAGTGTTTTTTTCTTCTTTTTTTTTTTCTCCCCTTGAATTTGAACAACTGGTCAAGGCACAAAACAACCTTGTTCCATGCATCTCTTTTTCTCAATTTGAACATCTCACTGCTGCACTGATGATTCCTGCCATCTGCACAAAAAACAGCATGAAGAACTGATTGCCTGAGGTTGTTTTTTATTTTAGTTCTGCTTTGTTTTAAAGTCTATTAGTGAGAAGAACCGCTAAGAAGAAATAAGGCAGGTGGAGGAGAACTGGGTGCAACAAAAAAAGCAAAGTACATCATTATCATGAAATAAATGGTGGAGATTGATGATATCCTTGAGTGCGAGAATATTTGTGTCACTGGATGTGATTTTCCCTGTATTTACTCTACAGATATTTGCCCCTCCAAAACCTGTATGAGCCAAACTGAAGATAAGCTGAGCCATAAATATTTGAGGTAAAAGAACACGTCAGATACTTGTCCATTTAAGCCAATTTTATACAAATTCTATTAAATTTAACCCACATAAATAAGCTGACAAAATCTCCACAAATCTCAAGTCTGAAGTCTTTACTTGCATGCTGATCTATATACTATACAGATGTGAGTTAGAACCTGTAACGGCTCTTCCACTGAGCAGAAGTAATACTGTACCTGTAAGATAAGTTAAAACATGAAACAAAATCATGAAATGCTTCAGTAACATTTGAAAAGCTAAAAGTTGATGCTAAAGAAAATGTATTTCTCCCAGAAAATCATTGCCGTTCCCCCGGGAAGACCACGGATCTCTGTTTTTCTTATTTTCAATGTTCTGTGACGTCCACGATCATAATCCAGCTATGGTTTGTGACTGCATGACATGAACATTTAAGTTCAGCCTCCCAGAAAAAAAGCCAGCCGAGCAACGGATGTTTTATCTCAACAAAAACTGCAGGTTCGTTGTGATTATCTGTAGCCTCTATAGAAACAAACTATTCAATCGAGTAGTGTTTTCCAAATAAGCAGCCAACACGAGGGAAGTAGTTTTAATTACATGTTCTGGATACCTGAGATCAGTGTCACTGAAAAATCAATAATCCATAATAACTGTAAACACTGTACCTGATGAACCCAGTCTTGGGTCGATGTATGAGGTGCATGCGGTAGGCCGTGTAGTCCTTCCAGCCAATGTTATTGGGATCATGCCACAATGTTCTGACCTAAAACAAAAAACAGACAGAGTTGGATCTGCAGTATTTCTCATCTTTATAATGGCAGTTTATAAAATGATGGTCCGTTCAAATGAGGCTGCACATTCTTACCTGGTGTCTGGTGTTTCCTGTGTGCCACAGAGCGTTGCGTAAATACTCCCCCGGTCCTGTGTTGGAGTTCACTAGTTTGATTGAGAGTCCTGAAGTGGCGAAAGCTTTGGATGGCCTTTTTTCCCAGTAAGCTTGAGACACCTACATTCAGAGAGGGAAAGACTGAATGAATTGAAAAGTGGAGTTCATTTATAGTACTTAAGTATGAGAAGAAGATAGACAATGATGGTCAGGGAATACGAAAGGAACAGCCCAAAAGATCAAGTCTCTCATGTCAAATTTTTTATACATTTGACTTAGAGGAGAAATATGAAGGATGTTGAGATCTAACTGGAAGATATTTGAAGATGTTTTAAAGACAGGCTTTTCATTCAAGTTTTAAATGGTAGCTAGCATGAATATTTTTAAATGTTATTATCTAAACTATCCATCATATTTAAAACAATTTCTAATTCCATTTAGATCAGCACACAACTTGAGGCATACTGAGCAGCGCTTTTTTGTGGATCCCCAAATTAAAAAAGAAATTGGTTGTCGAGCATTTAAATTCAAAGCTCCTTCAGACTGGAACAATCTACCTATTGCAATAAGATCCGTCACCTCAGAACACATCTTTAGGAAATCTCTGTGTGCTTATTTTCAAACTGCCGGCTCCTGTTTCTGATATTTATTTATTCTTAATATTTTTTTATATTGCTGCATCTCATTACACTGTTGAGGTAACTTAAATTACAGCTAATGATGCTCGCTAATGCTCCTGATATTATTCAAATGTGTTTCTGTGAATTGTTATACCAGCGTATTCAGCGGTGTTTGCATTTCATCTGTACTGGAGAAGCTGGTTTACAGGGGGCGAGCAGACTTGGAGAGCTTTTTTTTTTCTTTTTTCTTTTTGTTTTGTTTTGTTTTGTTTTTTTAATGTTTTTTTGTTTGTATGGTTTTTTTTGTCTGTTGGTGTGAACGGTCTAAATTGTGATGGTTTTATGTATTATATTTTTGTTATCTGTACAATAGTTTGTCTGTGTTGAGGACCCCCTAGAAAATGATGATGCATCTCAAGGGGTTATCCTTCTAATAAATTACAATAAAATGACTTAAACCAGAATTCTCAGTGATAGTCTGTATTCGGGCCTCACCTGTTTCCACATGACAACGTAGAAGCGTCGACTGGACTGGTAGGCAAACACAATGCCTGCGTAGTCGTCATCTCGGTTGGTGTTTACATAAAATGTCACGCTGAAATCCACAGCGCTGAACAGGTCATATCCTGTCCAAACAGGGATATTAGTTCCTTTCCAGTAACTAATCATCTTCATTATGCCTCTAACTTTTATATCTCACCAATAGCAATCCCAGGGTCTGAGTTGGCTTTCTGCAGCAGCTCTGTGCCCTGACTGCGGATCACCCAGAGGGGGTCAGACTGGGTGGTGCCTTTAGGGTCCAATAAAACACCTTGAAACTTCCGGAAGTCTGTAACCCCGATGTCCTGGTTTAGTGGACAGGGATCCAGCGCGTCTGGAATGCTGTCATTGTCAAAATCATTGAAGCATGCGTCTCCACTGCCATCACCTGAGAGACAGAGGAATGAAGGGGATGCAGGTGTCATAACTTTGTTTGTTTTTTTCCATCATATGGGCATTAAAGGTCAATATAATATAAAAATAATGTCCTGTGTGAAGGTGGATACCTTAAACAACCCTGTCAGAAAGATTAATTATACAATGCAGAATAATAAAATCTGTTGATACAGGACTCGTATTGCATGACTGAAAAATCTGTTTATCATAAATTGCAAATAATATTTTTCCCTATGGCAGAAAAGTAATTAGCATTTATTCAATTTTACAATATGACACTAGCAATATCTTCAACTTTTTTTTACATATCTACAGCATTGCTTTTAGTGCCTGCATAGTAATCTCATTTCCATTTGTTTTGTTTGTTTTTTTCTTACAGTAAAGAGTAACAACACTGACCATCTGAGTCCAGCTGGTCCCTGTTGGGAACCAGCCTGCAATTATCCCGGTCATCAGGGATACCGTCATTATCATCATCATGGTCACAGACATCTCCCTTCCCATCATTGTCATGGTCGGCTTGGTTGCTATTAGCAATGTAGGGGCAGTTGTCTAGAGAGTTTTGGTAGCCGTCTTCATCAATGTCCTCGTTGTTGTCGCACATGTCCCCTACCAGGTCGCTGTCGGAGTCAAGCTGCAAGCACACACACACACACACACACATTTGATACATTGCATTTTTCTACATAAACTATGCAAAGTTAATGTTGAGAGACAAGTCGTGACTGATTCAGTTTATGTGTGTTTATCTGAGGAACCTGATGTGGGTTGTGCAGAAGGGGACAGTTGTCACACTGGTCCCCAACTCCATCCAGGTCTGTGTCCCTCTGGTCAGTGTTGTACACATAAGGACAATTGTCATGGTCATTCAGTTCCTCTGAAAGAAACAAAAAAAAGGGGGGGACAATACATAGACGCAGCAGATAAATTGCGTTCTAGGGAACATTTAACACCAATAGAAAACAAGCTTGTGTTTGGGTAAATGTATTCTAATCCCTATTGTTAAAGTTACACAGAATCTACTGCTTTGAGTTAGTAAATTGCCTGTGCAGCTAGTTTATTATACTACAAATGGATCCTGATTACAGTCTGTAGTGTTCATTATCACTTTTATTTGTTACAGCTGGTCTTGTTGCTGATAAATAAGCTGTTTTCTGGGAGTTTCCTCCTTGCAGCTGGTTCCTATATAATCACATCCCTCTGGTAGAATTCAAAATGTTGTTGCAAATGGTTTGAAAACAAGTTCCCAGTTAATGGTGAGCGATATTATGATCCACCATCACTACACTGTTTACACTGGATTATTCTGCAGCCACAACCACTGGATGCCGTCCATCAGTCAGCTTACAGCTTATACAATATAAATGAGTCTGAACACCCATCACAAAGCAGGTAGCTGGGAAATAGCTGGTCAAAAATAGCTGCAAGTTTCAGTGTTCTGGTCCTACCATCTCCATCTATGTCAATGGCACAGGCGTCTCCCTCTCCATTGTCATCAGTGTCTGTCTGCTGTGGGTTGCTATCAAATGGACAGTTGTCGCAGCGATCCCCAACGCCGTCCCTGTCGGAGTCAAACTGCCGAGGGTTGTACATCAGTGGGCAGTTGTCCTGTGCCAAACATATTAAAGGGAACAAGCAAACACATTTATACCCATATGCAAATGAATTCAGCCCTGATAAATTCAAACTCATTCACTCAGCCTCACCCTGTCATCTATGATGTTGTCATTGTCATCGTCAGGATCACAGGCATCTCCCTGTCCGTCTTTGTCCAAGTCCTCCTGTCCGGAGTTCGGCATCATGGGGCAGTTATCCTGCAGCCAGTCACAACTCAGTTTAATTCAATCCAACTGTTTGTTGCTATTTTGTGCCGTTTTGGTTTATTTATTTATTTTCTTTTGTACCTTTTGGCAGTGATAAGTAGCATTTCTCTTGCAGGTCAACCCTTCGTTGGGCCAGCCATCCAGATCAGAGTCCTCCCCACACAGGAAGCCATCACCAGCAAATCCAACAGCACAAACACACTTGTACAAGACTTCAGATGCCAGGCCAAGGTATATACAATCAGCATACTTATGGCAAGTGTGTGTGTTGTCTTTGCAAGGATTATACGGTTCACACACCTATAAGCAGAAAATATATTTGAAGAAACAAAAGTCTCACAAATTGGTTTGTGAATGCTGTTAAAATCAAAGAAAGTGTGCTGAAAATGTTTATTCAAAAAGGAAAACACCTGCCTGTCTCGTTTTCAGGGCTTGCTGCAATCCGAGGCCATATGGCTGGTTGCCTTTATAGCGAGGAGGACAGGGTAGACAGTAAAATCCAGGGTCTGTATTTATGCATTTCGTCGCACAAACACCGTCCACTTCACACTGAAGAGTTAAGAGATTTTTCATGTTCAGCATATCAAGCATGAACTTTTAGAAGAAAGGCACAGGTGTTGTATACTTTTTATCTGGATCAAACTTCTTATATCTTTTGAGATGATTACTTTATAAGAGGTGATCATGGTGCCTTCAAATTTAAATCAAACAAAAAGGGGATAAGGGGGGGTCCAGATGATGCAAAATCAAAGTCTTATAAATACTTCAACTCCTTAAACCAGAAATTTATGAAAGAGCTTAAATAAAAAAAAAATAAAAAAAAAATGCAGAAGAGAAGATAGCAAAGCTATTCAGGTAGCTGTTTCTTGAGTTTGTTAATTAAAAATGGCAGCTTATAGACACGATGGGGGCCAGATTGAGGTCAGAACGACCTAGAAAACTTTCCAAGAGGAAATTTGTAGGATCGTTAGACAAATCAAAACATTGCTGTGACATTTTGGAAGATTTCACAGAGTTCTGACCCAGTTCTATAAAACCTGTATAAATTTTCATCTTGGAAAGTTGTTAAGAGAAACTTTGTGGCAACAGGGAAGATATGTTCAAAGAATAAAAGATGCAGCTAGTTGCATAATGAACATGTTACTGGTTGAGGGGGAAAGGGATTCAGTTAGACATTGGACCAGCAACCTGTGGAAGCACATATCCCTCTTTCAGTAAAAAGGGGATAACTTCCACAAAGGGACATGGATCAGTGTCAAGAG
This sequence comes from Atherinosoma microstoma, assembly GCA_037177055.1. Classification (NCBI taxonomy): domain Eukaryota; kingdom Metazoa; phylum Chordata; class Actinopteri; order Atheriniformes; family Atherinidae; genus Atherinosoma; species Atherinosoma microstoma. Next base: position 7,875,994 of record JBBBVU010000023.1, on the reverse strand, counting down.
GAGCAAAACAAAAAGTTATGCCATGTCTCTCATTGAACATCTGTAGATCTTCTACAGCTCAATAGAGCAAATCAGTCAAGATGGCTCAAGAACATCACAGATGTGGAAGCTATCAGCAAATAGAATGTGAAATAAAACTGATAGCATTTACAAGCTGCAATACTTATCAAAGGGAGGGTTAGACCTAACCATACAGGATGCCCAATATTAGCTTCAGGACCTTCTTTCTTTCTTTCTGTGTTAGATATACATCAAATCAATGAATATCTTAAAAGATGTCAAACAAATGTGTAACCCTTAAAGTTAGGACTTTAGAAATTAGGTTATCTTTTACTTGCCTCCTCATAGAGGCAGCAGATACTCCCTTTCTATTAATATTCACTAATATCATAAAAACATGGCTACACAGGAAAAATCTCGGTCACCAAGATTATTAGGATACATCATCTGGGACCCATATGTGTCCTTGAAGGATTTCATGAGAATCCATCATATGTGTCTGTGAAGATATTTCGACATGAGAGAGGATTGGAGGCAATGCAATGTAAATGCAAACGTTAGTGATTTCCATTACAGCATGCGCTGTGGGAAAAAGCATTCCATGAGGGTTGATCTTGTGTCTGCCCTTGTTACCTCATTCTCATCTTCACAATGAGTGCCATTTCCAATTAAACCCGATGGACAATGTCCACATTTCCATGATCCATCACTATTTGATGTGCATTGCACCCCAGGAAAACATGGATTTGACAGCAAACACATATCTGAAACAAATAGAAATATGCATGTAAAAGGTCATTAGTTTGTTGCAAAGACCAAATATCAGGGTAACTGGAACCTTAATGATACTGTATTTCTAATATTTTCCCTATTATGTCCTAAGCTCTATAACTGAATAAAGACAGAATTAACACTGCAGGATATTATTTAATCTAGTATTGTTTAAAAAAAAAAGTTTCCCTTTATTAAAATAGGAACAGAATTTCTGTCTGGATGTGAGGTTTAACCAGATTTACCTAGAGGACATTCTTGTTTGTTACACGATTCATAGTCCACAGCATCCCCAGCACATGGCTTCCCGCCGTTCTGAGGGGCGGGATTCAAACATTCCCGCTGGCGACTGATAAGACCTCCACCACATGTTACAGAGCATTGTGACCATTCACTCCAAGCTGTCCAGCCTCCTGCAACTAAACACACACATCATTTACCTGGAAAGCCATGTTGAGCACCACAATGCAATATAAATGTGCATTTCTACTCACTGGGACACAGTGTGTTGTTGCAAGGTTGTGTCTCCCTGGCGTTGCCCTTGCACCCCTTGCTACTCTTTTGTGGTGGAGGGTTGTTGCACAGACGGACCCGTGTGATAATTCCATCTCCACATGTGGTTGTGCATGCAGACCAAGGAGACCAAAGGCCCCAATTCCCATCAGCACGTGCTAGACATGAAACAAGCACAAAGTAATTGTAAAAAGTAATTTTTTCTTGTATGGTTGAATGGAAAATCACAGACCATTAGTACAATTCCACAGAGTGTTTATGTTTATAGAGCAAAACAAGATGTTTCCAGTTATGATTTTGATGTTTAAAATGCTGTTTAAAGAAATGTTCGGTTGACTTCCATGGCTTGGACCTGTCTATATTCACCCCAAAAAATACAACAAATCATAACATTTGACAGAGCCGGCATGCAGGCTGACGTCCTACCCTTGCGGTCACACTTCATCTGCGTGCAGCTGCGGGTTTGGAGTGACGGGCCAGTGCAGGCCGGCATGATGCCGTTACAGGATCTGCCTCGTTGCTGCCCTCCGCGTCCACAGGTGACTGAACAGTGAGTCCACTCAGACCATGGAGACCAGCCATCTTCATTGTCTTTATACAAAGGCACAGAGATGTGGTTTTTGTTATACATTTATGAAAAACTTGGCATATGTTTTTGACTTTAGACAAAGCTCACCAAGACAAACAGGACAGCATCTTCCATCTATAAAGGATGGATTGAGGCAGGAAACTGGGCGACAAGACACTTGCTGACAGACAACCTTTCCATCCTGGATGAGACAGACCACAGCTGATGAATATAGATTTTGTGAAAATGTCATGTTATTTGATCCAGATGTTTTCTTTAATGCCGGAGGAATGAAATGCTGTCAAGAGAAAGTCTGGCTACTCCCTTAACACATTCTTGACAAAACTAATGATGTTTTATAAAGAAAAACAGACTCAATGTGGAGGATGATGCAAGACTGAAGATAGCAGCTCTGGAAATAAATGTTGTCTGTGAAAATCTTCCCCAACTGGTGAACACAGTTTAAAGGGAAATGTTGACAGTTTCAGAAAATATGGCTTACTTGTTGAGAATTAGTCAAGGAGATTGACACAGCAAGCCCAGATCGACCGAAAAAAAGTCAGGAATTTTTGATTTTTTGGAATTTATGGCTTCAGTGTCGTCTCAAAGCTTGGCAACATCAGCCAAGTATTTAGTCAAGTCTTCAAAAGAGTTCCAGAGATGTTACGTAATTGTGAGAATAAACAAAAACTCTCCTGGGCTACCATTAAAAAAGAAAGAAACCCCCCAAAAAAACAAAAAAAAACAGAAGAAGTGATGTTAGACATGTTTGAATGTGCAGAAGATCTACCATCTACTCAAGCTGAAGCAGGTGATGTTTAGACCTGCCGTCGCCTTCATCGTGTCAGAGGCGTGATTGGTGCCTTAATATCTTCGAGTGTTGTGACAGGACATTTGTTCAACACTGACCTGGCAAGCACAGGAGGTGCAGCTGTCAACCTCCCAGTCCTCCCCTTGCTCATACACTCGTCCATCCTGCACGCACCACACCTCCCCGTCTCTGTCTCTGTCAAGATCATTGTCACTCCCGTCTCCTCCGTCTCTGCTGCTGCTGTTGCTCAGCTCAGCCAAAGAGATCCGCATCTCCTCATTTTCTTTTGACTGACACACACATACAAAAACGAGAAAAACATTCAATTAAATCATTAAAAATGACATGAATGATGAACTAAACTAAGGAAAATAAATAAACTAAACTAAACCTGCTAAACCTCTGTAAACAAGATCTGTTGCTACAATTAGGAGGCAACATTTTAACACTGCTGCTATTCTTTCTGCTTATTTTTCCCCCTGAAATCTCCACAGTGTTTACCGCAAAAAACACAGAGCAGCCTGCAAGAACTTTTTTTTTCTTATTTGCACTGGAAGAAGACCTGCTTTCTGCAAATAGATTTCCGAGAAAACCGAACACAATTAAAATGAATTAATTTGGCACAGTTTAATAGATCATAGCGATTACAATTTGACACATATGAAACATCTCTTTTTAATTTACTTGTCTTTTTTATATAGATATACTAAAATAGTGGGATGTAACTGAGGACATTTACTAATGTGTTCTGTTTAAATATGCAATTGAGGTCCAACTACTTAACCTGAGTATTTAATTTTAATTTTCTACTTATTTTGCCACACTTAACTGCTAATTTCACACACTGGTTAATCAGACATTTTTGTACACGAATCAGAGGGATTTGTTTATTATTTGCTATATATTAAACTACATTTAAGAAGTACAGCTAAAACTGTAACTGTAAGTTATTACAATACGATGCACTTTATTTTCCCCAAAGGGAAACTTGTCTTGTACTCAGTGCTCTCCCAATTAATGCCTTCCCAGATATAACATTACAGAATCACTCAGTCATTCGAACAACACTAAGTAGTATGTACACATTTTACACAAATAGTCCCCCAATGCACCTATTACACACACCCCTAGACGTATTGCAAACACTCCATACACACATTACACAAACCCCAAAACATTAAAAATGTATAAATAAATAGTAATAAAAACATGAAACCCATTCAATGTTATTTAAACGTCTGATTGAAGTTGACACAAATGAATTTTTTATAGTAGTTCAGTTTACAGCCGGGACTAGGTGGGTAAAAGCTCATAATCTGTAAGGAAGACATGTGATGGGTCGGTCACTATCCGCTGACCCTGCCTATGAACAAACTGCTCATTGTCTGAAGGGACAGGGTATTAAATAGTCCACAAAAAGAATGAACTGACAACTTTAATCATATTGAAAATTTGTTATGTTTCTCCATTATTATCAATATTGATTGATTGATAAAGAAAATAATCACTATTCATCTTACAATATAACTTTTTGCACTTGGATAAAACTTGGATAAATATAGCTTCACCTTGACTACAACTTGAACTTTAAGATCCTACAATAGACAAAATATACACGGGAGATCATCAACTGGGCAGGTGTCCTTGGTGAAACACTAAAGTAACACTAAGTATTAATAATCTTAGTGGTGTAAGTAATACCGATATTTGTTTTATCACTAAAAATCTCCTCTTTAGCAGCATTTGCCAAGATTTCGATTCAAATTCTGATACAAGGTTTTTGAAGAGGGGTTTATTAATAATTCATTCATTATATTTTTACATAATAATATAATATTACATATTAATGAATTATATATTAAATTAACATATGTATTATATTAATACATAATATAATATTTAATCCTTGACATTTATCCTACCAATAATGTTTTTTGCCAATAAACTTCTGTAGCCAGATCCATTTTACCATCTGATAATATATTTTTGTTAAAGGTGTCAACAAAAAGGAACATCTATTTTGAAACCGGGTTATCTAATTTCAACAAATTTGTGACTTTTTTTAATGCAAATTTTTTATTCACGACATCTTTTAAATCTGTAACCCATAAAATAAATATCTCCATGTAAAAAAAAAATTGCTGGTGAATTTCTTTGTGATAATTTGTCTCTAAAGGATGCAAATATGTGTATATTGTATTATAAAGGTAGATGTCTAAACTATTTCATGAGATACTACAATAGTTGCATGTTTTGAAAAAAGTATTAGTTTATCAAAGGTATTTAATCATTAAAAAGTGTTTATCATATCATCAGCATGACCAATGCCATGAAATAAAGCATCAAATGTAAAATCAATCTTAGAAATGTTTTAATACTCAAATTTCTTTTTTGAGAAATTTCATCTATGAGGAAGATCATCAAAGAGGAAATTTTACTGGGAAAAACCAGCGCTGTACAAACGGTAGGACACAGAATAAATTTAAATTATATCATATTGTTTTTATCGACAACTGTGAGTGTATAATTGTGAGTCTTACTACTCTGTCCAGATCTTCCAGCAGGTTGCTAGTCACGACACGGAGACCGTGGATCTCCGTGAGCAAGCCTACCAACTCCTCACAAGGATGACGACACATTTCTGAGGACACATTGTCGACCTTTGCACCTCCCACACCTGCAGGAAAAGGCACAAGCATCTGTGCTCTATTCTAGATATATATCTAAATCTGTATAAGAGATATAAACAGGTGGTGAGGCGATTTTGGTGCACATATTTAAATCCAGGTGTGAGTTCTTGTGCGCATGAGCAAATACACGTGTGTGGTACCTGCACACATAGCTGCTGCACAGAGGCAAATCAAAAGCCAGGGCAAATCTTTCAGAGGCCACATTCCTGTTCACACACAGATCACATATGGAGCCACCATGAAATATAGCAAGTGTACATCACCACTGACAACAAGTGTGTCTATTGCTTAGCAGATAAAATAAAAAGATGAAGATAAAGAGGGATTTAACCTTGCATACCTGTGCACTCCTTGCTGTTCTCCCTTTCTTCCCGGTTAGAAATCACAGCTGGTAGGCTCGTCCCTGCTGCAACTCCACAGGGGCCGTAATGGAATGTCTCCTTTTTCTCTTCCTTATTTCCTCGTCTCCTTAGTCCCTTCTCACCTTGGCGTCCAGACCGAAGATGACCAGCACAAGTACCTCAGCAATTTCTCATTGAAGCATCCAAAATGAATTAAGGAAGCACGACTGAAACCTGAGTGGAGAACATGCAGACAGTTCTGTTAGTTCTGTAGAAAGTTCTGTGGTTATGTATTTGTTTGAGTGTGTGTATGTGTGTGTGTATAAGTGAGTGTGTGTGTTTGTATGAGGCGGGAGCAGGGGCCATATATTACCCGTCTGTCTGGCGATGAACGGAGCTGCATATCTCCCAGAAATCTCAGAGAAACCCAGCTGGATGGAGGGAGCTGTGCCTGTGTGTGCGTGTTGACGTCTCGATGCAGGTTTCCCAGACACATCATTTACACTCTTCACTTCCCAAACTGAGTGAACACACAAAAAGCTGTGTACTCACTCACTGAAGCACACACAATCTTATTGGCTGCACAAGTTTTCCAATATTTTGGGAGCAAGAAAACTGGCATTACCATAAATCTATCCTAAAAAAAAAGAAAAAAAGAAAAAAGAAAGGCTTGTTGGGAGCATTTGCAGGTTTTTTGCTGTGTGCGTGTGCTTGTGTGTATGTCTGGGTATATGCATGTGTTTGAGTAGTCTGTAGAGGATCATTAGCTAAAGATGAACAAACTGATGGAATTCAACAACATCTACTTTCACAGTGATCTGTCTCACTCCGTGTTTGGTCTTCTCCCTGCTGAGTCAAAAAGGCATCATCATTCTGAATCATATTTTCCATCTGTAGACTCCACTTGTGGAATAATGAATCTGACAGATGTGTGCACACGCGCATGCACAAAGTGCCTATACAGACACACTCGTACAGAAATTTCCCACAAATTCTCCACTTCCAGGTACTAGAAACATTGCAATGAAGAACAAAAAAAGAAACAGACAACATGTTTCTTCCTGGAGATTGTTCAACAAGGGACACTCTGAGAGCAGGTGCTTTCGCAACGTTCAGGGTCAGAAAAAAACAGAAAGAAATAAGATCTGAGGAAATGTAAAAAGTAAAGACATGGGCGAGATTATTGGCAAAGTCTAGAGTGACTCTCTTGGACTTATCCGCTGTGTGGAATGAACAATTGGTTCTGGGTTCTCCATCAAAATCTATGATTCTGTGTGTTTCATAGGTTGCTTTTATAGAAAGAAAAACTTTTTTTAAAGAGAGAACACCAGATATTAAAAAAGTGAAAGTGAAGATGGAACAGCTGTGGATTGATGGTAGAACAGCATGCAAAGTTTAGAGCACCCAAGGATAAATTATAGTTTATTGTACAGTCAAAAGTGAACAGATTTTTTTGAGGCATAAGGTTGAAAATGGTGAGTTGAAATCTTTTACAATTTTAAAGCTAAAAAAGAGGGGAAAAAATCCAAAGAAAAAAAATAGACATCCTGTGTTTGGCCCGTATAACACTTTCCTGGAAGTCATCTCAAATTCTTATTATTCTTGGTTTGTCTGCTGTTTTTAGATCTGCTACAGATTCCCTTTGATGATTAGCTTGGGGAACTGAGCGCCATGGGAGAATATTAAGATTGCACCTCTTCAGGTCGTCCATTGTGGGTTTTCAGTTTTTTTACTCCCAATTTTTCTACTTTCTTTAGATGTGTGATGTTTACTTTTAGAATTTGTTGGTATGACAGGAGAAAAGGTTCCTCCATCTCTGTTGGTCAGACGTTGCAAACACCACCCCTTTTATGTGTGTGCACACTGATCAAGATGGGAAAACCCTGGGTTGAATTATCGAATTGATAACCAGCTTCGTACTACAGCTTATCCGGATCCTGAATGTCTGGGTAAGTAAAGTCAACCCAAGAGATATCCGGGGTATTTTAATTACGCTTTGTAGTATACCGGCCTCAGAGTCAGATGTGACACTATGCAGAGACAAACAGTCAATAATGCTGAAGAAACTCTGATAAAACTTGAATTTGGCTCAAAGCAAAAATTTATTGATATCAACAAAGTAGTTTGTGCAGCAGTAATTAAAGTCATACAATGCAGGATTATCCTAAGTAAACAATTGTTGGTTAAAAAACAATATCATTGGCTGTTTGATATTGCAAATTTGGACTACTTTTTACATCAGTTGACCACTTTAGTTGTTGTAATCTGTTCATTATTTCCTAAAATCTAGACCCCTCCTTGTTATTGGGTATCAATTGATATCCAGAATGGTAGGTAGCTGTTATGAGGAAGATCCATATCGTGGGGTAATGTAAGAAAGATTTGATGTCTTAATAGAGACTTAAAATGTGTACTAGTCATGCTGCAAACAATCCAATTAAGGTCAAAACATTGTTTTAAAAAAAACAACTTCAAATCATCAAAAGTTTTGTAAGTCACTTATCTATTTTTTTTCCTTTAAAAAACACAGAAATTTCCCTTTAAGTGAAAAAAAAGTGTCATTTTTATTTTTAGCTCTTCATCTTCATTTTATTCAACTATTCACTAGACCAGAAACTTTTTTTCCAAACAAAACCCAAACCTTGGCTTTCCACTGTCCTGCAAAAGCAATAAAAACACCTCCACCGAGACTGGGGCAGTGCTGAGAAACCAGGCGCTTTATGCAATCAGGCAGCTTAAGAAAAGTTGAATTGCAGCAATTGCCTCATTTCTCCAAAAATAACCGGAGAACTCAGAGGGCTTTTCCATTGTTTTCTAAGCCCTCGCTGTGAGTAGCAACCTTTATCCTGCAATTGCAGCACCGCTCTAAGCATGTAGTGGTCAGAGAATTACATGAGCTTAAAGTAAAAGGATTTACATGGGACGGTGCACAATAAAGCAAGAATGGAGAGGGTTGGGGATGAAGGTGTCATAAGAAAGCAAAAGGAGAAGTATTAGTAAGTAGAAGTAATGTCATAGATAGATAGATAGATAGATAGATAGATAGATAGATAGATAGATAGATAGATAGATAGATAGATAGAT
>JBBBVU010000023.1:7839666-7862380 GCA_037177055.1 Atherinosoma microstoma | reverse complement strand
CCCCCCCCCCCCCCCCCCCCCCCCCCCCCCCCCCCCCCCCCCCCCTCCTCCTCCCTCCCTGCTTGCTACTGTATATACAATGAGAGGATTTTAGTCCAGTTAACAATCAGCACCTCTTCTGTGGGTCACAAAATGAATTCCACAGCTCATGAGATGATTAATGACTAGGCTTGCCTTTTTTTCTTTTTTTTTTTTGGTTAAAGCATGGGAAAAACTTTAGCTCATTGACTCTCAAATGAGCATTTCAATGAAGTAATAGTTAGAAAGGAAATTTTTCTGTGTAGTGACCAAACTCAACAGCTGTTTATTTTATTTTATTCTGCTGCTGCCAGTAAAGTCAAATTAGCAATTTTATCCTCTGAAATGAGAAGAAGTGTAACAGAGAAAAACTCTGGCAACATGAAATGAATATCCATAAACTCACATGTGCACCCAATCAGACACACTCATAGCAAGTAAAAAAGAAGTGAAGAATGTTGGCTGTACAGTGCATTTATCACTCTTTAAGCCATGACCTGTTTTGTAACTCCCTGCCTTTGTGTCTTCGATCTGATCTGTCACTCCTCCAGCGACAGTCCGATAGTCTCCAACACCATCCCATTCATCAATTCCCATTTGTCTTCGGTCGTTCCCATGATTTTCACATCCATCAAAAAACAGCATCTTTATGTAGATGTCATTTGTCTGAATGTTTTCCATTAGATGAAAAGAGAAAGATCTGGGTTATATTAAGTGCCGGCTCTCACAGCTGAGCGGCGAATTTTGTACTTAACATAAAGCATCAGGTCTCAGTGGACTTCTCGTACCATCCTTCGCATTTCACAGCCATTTCCCCGATTGTCTCTTCTTTTTCAAATCCTTCCTATGAGAGTCTGTTCCATCACTGTTAGATGAATAAAGGAAATGACAAGAGGGCTATGTGGTTGTGGAAATTGTGCATATTCTCCAGCGCAGGGATTCTCAACCTTTCTCTGAAGCTTAATCCCATAAAAACTGTGATTTTTACAAAGAACTTAGTAATGGAGGACAAAGAAAGCATGCAAGTTCTCTTGGGGATAAAAAATGCTCCATTTTGAGGCTTATGAAGTACTCCCCAGTGGAACACCATTTTGTGTGAACTCTGAGGCTTAACTGGCTGTTTAAACGCCCCCCCCCAAAAAAAAAAATAAAACACTGAAAAGACAAATGTTTCCTCACTAAGCAGCCAGTTATCTAAAACATGCTTCTTTTTTTCTCTTCAGTGAAAGTACTTAAAGGTGGGTTGTATTGTGGATATTTAAATCCAGTTGAACCCACTCATGCTGTTTGCCAACACCTGAAGTTGTCAGTCCAGTTCTGCCTTACTGACTATAAAGAATCAGTGTGCTGTGTTTGCAGACATGTCTGCAACTTGTCAGCCGTCATGTTGAGCGCAGCTTGTGAAGCAGTGACTCATTTTCCCATGATTACATACTCTTTGAAACGTCATGTAGTCTCTCGACTCAACATATGATTTTTACCATCAGGGGAGTTTTTCACAGCTGTGGATATCTAAGAACCTTCCTGATGTGTTAGAAAAGCCTTACTAGCGGGCTGATAACTGACTCTTTTTTCCCCCCAAAACAGGAAGAAGGAACTACTCTCATGGGATGACCTACAGTTGCCATGGCGACCGCTCTATGATCTGTACGAGAGAGTCATCTACTCCAAAACTGAGCACCTGGGGCTCATCTGGTTCCCCAAGTATGTAGTTTTACCTTTATCTGTTTTTTAACTCAAAAATTCTCTCTTCCCAAACCGTACGAGGAATATCAATCTGCTTTAAGAGAGAAGATTGATTATTGGAAATATACTGATCCCATCTCTCTGCCACAGCTAGATGAGAAGATTAATGGCATTCAACTGTGAGTAAAGTAAATATGAAGCTACCAAGCTGCGCTCGCAGATTAGAAAGAAAGGGAAACAGCTGGGGTGCTCTCTGACCAAAAGAATTAAAATCCAACAACCTGCGCCCCCAAAAGCTCACATGATTATTTCCCAGGGGGTTTGTGCTGCTGGTGCACACCAAACTACTTGGTCTTGGTCTGTGGTTTTGTTCAAATAGGAGTCATCCACATGGATAGTAGGTGACTTCACCTGTCAGTGATTTGAACATTGTGGCTTATCAGCGTACAGGCGAAGGATAAATGAAGTGTCACATCGTTCTGAAACAGCAAACGTACACTGCATCCCGAAGAGCAATGCATCGCTTTATAAAAGAAACTATGATCTGGGATTTTATGCCATATTGTTACCTTACAATATGCAAAAATGTCAACAAATGCTTCTTGATGAGTATTTTTGGATATATTTGATATGTTTTTAGCAGTGGGTTATTAGAAATCTGTCGGTGAAATGAGCCAAACTGATCTCTCTCATTCACCAAATTTTAGCTTTGTTCCTTGATAAAAATTGCACTGGTTAGGTGAAAATCATCAATTTAACCCACACCCTGTAACAATGACTGTCCCTTAATAAGTTCTGATAATGTTTGGGATGTTTTGATCATAATTTCATAACTGTCCCCGTCCAGTAGATTGACTCTGTTTTACCTGTGAATTTACTCGCTATTTTAACTACACATATGTATGATTGGCCAGAAAATGGGCAGAAAAACCATGGGGGGGGGAATAAGAAAAAGGTTCTGCCTTATATTTTGCATGAAGTTTTCATTCAAATGCATGAGCACCATCTTGAAGCGCAGTATCAGAATGTGGGACACAAGTGGACTGGAGTCAGAATTTATGTAAATAAACAACAGTTGCAATTGTCCTGAAAAGATGACAGATATACCCTTGTTTCTCAAGTGATAAGGGTTTATGTTTGGATTTGGTATTCGGTCAAATGATGTGATTTATTTTTATTTTTACCTTTAATGATAATAAACAGACTCATACATCTTGTCTTCCTGCTTGTTTGCAGCTCAGTGGACCACATTTTAAAGGCTTTGATCAAAAGCTGCAGACTGTAAGTGTCATCCTCTGTGATCGCATAGACAATGTTTTGCTCTGATCTTTACTTGAGCTGTGTACTGTAGATCACTCAATTTGTATTTTTAGCCAGCCACACTTGTTTGTGCACTTGTCTGTCTTTCTAATTGTGTTTTTTGTGAACGCTTTTTTGATATTTTTCTCAGGTATTTCCCTGCGTCGTCCACCAAGGAGATGCTGGATGAGTGGCGCCCCCTGCTGTGTGTGTTCGACGTGGTCATGCAAAAGGCCATCAGCAACATGGAGCTGTTCCTTCCCACCATCATGCCCCCGGAGGAACACAGCCAGGGCTTCCAGTGAGTGGGACGACTGGAGTGGGTCTGTTTGGAAACAGGATCATGCGCCAAGTGCTGCGGGTCCGGAGCCAGCGTTAGCACGAGGGGTTTACAAAGTTGGCCAATCAACAACAAAACAAGTTGCAGCCCCACATGAAACTAGTTATATGGTGCTTCAAAGCAGTTCTGACTCATAGACAACCATACTTTCAGACTCTGCAAGCATTTACACCTTTGCACCTGAAATGAAAAGATTTCTTCTTCTTGGAAAATCTTTGCTTTCTCTCTGTACTCGTCATGCTCGTGCTGCAGGGGCCAAGTCTCTTCACAGCTTTCATTGCATTCTTCATTGTATCCACTCTTTTGCAAGCTATTTGTCTGGATTTACTCTTGGATTCATAAGCAGTTTCTGCAGTTTCCACAATACATCATCTTTAATACTCTATTTTTCCATTTCATTTTGTCGCTCTCTCCTCCAGAGTATACAGGGGAGAGAATGAGTTCATGTTTTGTTGAACTGGAGATAAATGAGGGGAATTTAGCCTCAGGTGTGTGCGTCGTTGAGTTAATCTGATGATTTTTTTTGTGTGTTTTCAGGTTGTGGTTTGATGAATTAATGAATCTTTGGATGTCGGTGCAAAATCAGCCAAGCTGGGAAGGGGTGAGACACACACATACACACACACTACTACAAACAGGCCATTGGCTTGGCTTGGAAGTTAAATTCACAATTCCAAAACAAATTTGCATTAAAGTTAAATTCATTAAAATATCACCTTTCAAATTTCCTTTGTTTTTTGTTTTTTTTTCAAATTATTTCAACTTATGGATCATGCAACTTTCCATTCTCCCAAAGGAATGGATAGAGTTATTTGGAATGACACACTTTTACTATTTCCTGATGGCGATGATTGAAATGTTCTTGCAGCATTGTCAGTTTCCACTCAGAGTGCAGATAAGATTTTCCATTTCTGCCTTTGCTTCTAGCTCTTAGGCCCACAGCGGCCTGGCTGAACATACATCCTCTCCTTTCGAACATCCCTCTATTTTTTTTTTTTAAGTGGCTATATTTAATTCTTGAAATGGCAGACTTCTCTTCTGGGAAGGCTCCAAGGACTCGCAGTGATTGTTTTCCTGATGTTGTCTTGCAGCACCTAGTGAACCTGTTTGCTCGCCTTGCCAACGATAACATCGGCTATGTGGACTGGACTCCTTATATTCCCACAGTGAGTCATTTGCAGAATTATGGGGATACACAAGTGAGCTTTTAAATGTGGTTTACTGGGGATTACTGGACCATGTGTGAAAAGGAAAACTATCGTTTATGTGTGAGTAGATCTTCACCAGAATCCTGCGTAGTCTGAACCTTCCAGTTGGAGTCAGTCAGATGGTGGCACCGAGGTATCTTACCAACTCCTATGACATCGGATACTTGGTGTTATGGATCACAGCTCTTCTGGTACACGTGTTTTAGGATTTTCTCATAAAAGTCAGTTTAAAAACACAAATTATAGTCTTTGTTTGACACCAAATTTCTTAAAATCTCTTTAGGGTGGACCAGGAAACCCTGCACAGAAAGAACTGACCTACCTCTTCAGCAGCATAGCCTCCTTCTACCATCCCTCCAATCATGGTCGCTGGCAGGTAAGTCTCTTCCTCTCATTAATACGCACTCCTTTGATTTATAACTTATTGTTCAGAACTTTGCTAGATCTTTCAACGGCGGACTGCCGAGTGTCTCTGTGTGATAACGCTAATGTGTACCTGCAGTCTCGACTGATGCGGCTGCTTCAGCGTCTCCCAGCGAGCGTTGTGCGCCGTGTGCACCGGGAGCGTCACGCTGCGCCCAGCTGGATCATGCTGGTTCCTGAGTGTCAGAGACTGACTGATGCAGACCTGCAGGACTTCACCCACAGCCTCATTGGAGCCGCCCTTCTGGCCATGTTCAGGTATTGCACGCTGATAAATCATTTCAATCTGTCTCTGGAAGCTTTCATAGAAATAAATTAATCCTTTCATAGAAAGAAAACCATCACACACATCATTAAGCAAGTGATACAATAATGAAAAACTGTTAAATTGCAGCAGAAGTGATGCAGTAAAGCTGAGATATATTATTGTAAAAGCAAAATTTCAATACTAGAAACAAGCAAAAACTTGGTTAAGTAAATCTGTTCTATAAAAATAAGTACTGTGACATTTAAAAAGAAAAACTATCACAGTGTGAGTTGACCTTATGTGGGAAGGCAGACAGAAATAGTTTCTATCAATGCAGATACATGTGAAATCACAGGTGTCACTGTGTGTGGAGGTGTGAGTTTTCTGTTGCATTGTCTGAGCCACTCAGTAGTCTTATTGGGAAACAATTAACGATCAGAATTTCCACAGATTTCAGTTTTTGGAAATATAATATCAATAGTTTCTATCTGGTCAATAAAGCCTCCTCATCAAATATCATAAAAACCTCCCCATAATTTAGAGATTTAGAAACTTAAAATCTAAAAATCCTTGCCGTGTCAGTCATAAAGGCTTAGAGGTAAACGTTTTCCAAATGCAACTTGTGCACTAGTTTTCTTTCACTTGGCTGTAAACATGTAAGCAGCCAATCAACACAACTGCTTAGACTAATTAGTGAGTCATGGCACGAACTCAGCCATGAGCTTAATCTGGACAAAGACAGGTCATCTCTGATTATCTCCCAGTGTGCGTGTTGTTGGTGTCCATGTTGTACTTGGCTGTATGTTGCAGGACATTCATGTGCCCTCTCCTGGTTATTTGCAGTAAAACTGGCAGCACAGATGCGGCCTATGCTCTTCAGAACTTGGCTCTCCTCACACCAGAACTTGCCATACCACCTGTTCTTGAGAAGTAAGATTTATGAATACATATAAGTACAAATGAGCTCACATTTGACTGAAGGCGAACTCATAAACTTTTGAAGAATCATCCCCAGTCTCACTTTAACGGATTTTCCTCTCAATAACATGTGTGTAACAGGACATATGCAGCAATGGAGACCCTGACTGAGCCTCACACCCTCACTGCTACTCTGAGCTGCATGATTGGCATGGCACGCAGCCTGGTTTCACCTAACAACCATTACCCAGAGGGCCGTGCGCACGTGCTCCCACTTCTTATGGGCTCTCTCCCAGGGGTGGACCCCAACGACTTTAGCAAGTGCATGGTGAGTAATAAATGTGCTGATTAGTAATGAAGAAAGATTGTTAGACAAGTAGACAATAGAGCTCTTGCTGATTGAATTCCCCTTCTTGTATACTCAGGTCTGTCCTATTAATTATTCCTGAAAGTGGAATGAATATCTTAGTTTGAAAAACTCACAATTAATGTGGCCTGGTCGCCTGCTTGAATAGTAAAATGGATCTGTTCCCTATTCGACCGTGCTCGTTTCTACGCACGATATTAATCACTACAACAGAATAAATGAAGGCCTTTGAAAAATCTTACCCAGTGAGTTATCTATCGTAGGCCGCGATCATGTCGGATGATGTAAATTGATCTGTTGTGCTTCTCTGTCCAGATAACGTTCCAGTTCATCACCACTTTCACCACTCTGGTGCCTTTAGTGGACTGCTCATCTGCTCCCTCTCAGTACGCCGATCTCACTGAGGTACACACAAAACACACATTCATTATTCATTTACAAAAAAAGATTAAGTAAACGTTGGGACCTAAAGCTTCTGTAGATCGGTAACGTGTACTCTCGGGGTTCACAGACAAATTAGCACCCATTACAACACTTACATTTAAAACTTACAATAAAAACTTTTCATCTTTACTCAATTGTTCAAACCGTTGTACTCTCATTGTCAAAATGACTAATTTAGAAGGTTTTATCTTGTTAGATAAAATGTTAGATTTAAGTTATTTTCTCTTGAAGTGGATAAAATCAATTGAGAACGGGATTTCATGGTTCTTGGTGGAGCATGAATAAGCAGCAGCTCAGAAAGATAAGAAGGAGTTAGGCCATTAAGAGACTTAAAAACAGAGGACATTTTGAAACTGTATCCTGTTAGAAACTGGAAGCAAGTGAAGAGACGCTTACACTGGGGTTATTTGCTCCCTCCATTTAATACCAGTCAGCAGACGAATGGTTGCATTTTGGACCCACTGATGATAAATAGAGGACTGGTCCAATCCAAAGTATAGAGCCTTGCAGTAGTCCAATATGCAGGTAATTAACAGAAGATAACATGTTCAAAGACATTTGCAGGAAGGCAAAGCTTTACCTAAGCTAACTGTCTGAGATGGAAAAAGCTAAATTGGACTACTGCAATCAACTATCTACGAAGTTTAAAGGAAACCATCCCAAACACTCTGAGGTTTTAGGCTGCTGTTGTCATACAGGTGTGTGACCCATGGACTTTTGTCCATGCCATAACAAAAACACTTAATTACCATTTTCCTTACCTAGAAATTTGGAAAACTTAAAAAAAAACAGAGATAAGAAAGAATTGTTTTCAATGCTTTGTATTTTTATTTAATGTGAGTTTATATTTTATTACATCTGAGGCCTCAGTTGTGCTCCTAAAATATCAGGAAATACACTTGTTTTCTCTTTTCTGACAGATGAGAAGACAAACACTGATGTAATTGTTTGTACAATAAAAAAGAAGATAACCTCATCCTAGGAATAAGACTGGAAGCTTTCTGGGCTCTGTGGTATAATAAACAATAACAACAAATGCCAAACAGCAGAATCTTTAAACATCACTATTATCTGCTTCTTTTTTCTTTACTCTTTATAAAATATAAGATGGGAAAACATCATCTTGTTCATTTTCCTGTCAATTTATACACCACCAGGGCCAGACCAGCTGTTTCCCTCTTCTTCCAACTTTTGTACTCAGCTAACTTTCTCCTCCATATTTAAGGGACAAACAATGTGTTACCCCTTCCAGGGCAGCTGGGAGATTTAATCCCTCCAGTTTTTCTCAGGTCAGCCACAGAGCTTCCTCCCAGATGATTTTTCCTGTTCAATCCTTAAAGAGAGGATGCTGGCTCCTCTCAGTTTGGAGGAGGAGAGGGTTTTCTCTTAGCCTTTACCAAACCCCTCTCCCAATCTGAAAGGGTAACCGTGGCCACCCTCCAGAGAAAACTCATTTTAAACTTCTTTTATTCCCGAGCTTGTTCTTTTGGTCATTACTCAAAGTTCATGGTTGTAGATGAGCATGTTGGAAATAGAGTGCCTGGAAAATTATGATCTTTGCCTTATACCTTAGTTCCATCAAGTGTATTTCCCGAAATATACATTTAAAAAGGTTGTTTACCCCTTTTTTTCCAATATTTTTTTTTTCAATACAACCAGAAATAAACCAAAGCACAGTACAAATACATCTTCTACATTTCTCCCCTGCAGATTGAAAAAGATCTGTGCTTTGCCTCGGCTGGGTTTGAAGACTTCGTTCTGCAGTTCCTGGACAGGTAGAGATAAATTAGCAAGTCAGACTGTCACTGTAAAGCTTTGTTGTAAGTGTCTGAATACGAATGTGTCCTCCTGTTTGAAATGCACCAGACTCTCTGCCTTTCAAGTAAAACAGGCTTTTTTGGTTTTTTAATCATAAAGCTGTTGACATTTTCATCTCTGACAAGTGTTTTAAGTGTGGGTTTGTGTGTTTTTGTGTGTCCTTGTGTGCTTTTGCAGGTGTTTTGCGCTGATAGACAGCAGTACGCTGGAACAGACGAGAGATGAGACGGAAACAGATACCCAGACTCATTTGGAGAGCCTGGTGGAGCTGGGGCTCTCCTCCACTGTTAGCACGATCTTGACACAGTGCTCCACAGAAATATACAAGGTAGTGCATAAATACACTCACCTTAAAGATAACACTTCACTGTACTCTGAGCTTCACTAAGCATTATCTTTATCAGTTTGTAATTCAGGCTGCAAACCTTTAAGACCTTGAAAAGTAATTTTACCAGTCAGCTTTGAGAAATGGGATCCTGCCTACCATGTGCACCCTATTTCTAGTCAAAGATGGAGCCATTTGGTTGTTTTACATAAAAGCTTAATGTCTGTTAGGCCTGAATTAAAATGTGATTGCGGTTGCAGGATTGTTTGTTTAGGTAGGCAGCACATTAACTGTTAATGTTTGTTATAATACATGAAAATGACCTGGGTCAAGTGATTATTCACTGGCAAAAACCCGAGTTGATTGTGGCCACTTAAAACAGTGCTTGTAATTCTTTCAGAAGTGCCTCAGAAGCAGCTGTCCTTCTGCTCTGTAAATGATGATAACTCTTTGAGACAATCTTTTTTGCGTCGCAGTAGCTCCAATTTTAAGATTAAACAAGAAAAAAAAGTAACTCCTTTTTAATGTGCATTTGATCTGAAATTAAGCTTCTTATTTAGTGTTAGAACTGATTGGAGCACAAAGGTTTCTTTTGGTCTAACCTCTTTAAATGGTGGAGCCTTTTATCTTTGATTTGATGGTAATATACGATTATGATAAGCTGATTTATAAAGTTTCTGCAGCATTTGACCAACAGTTTTGTAGATGATTTTACTTGTTGGCATCATTTTGAGCTCAAATTAGTGAGAAAAACACTTTTGTCATGTTCTGTTGTAAGACTGTGACGCACTCATCACTGCTGCTTTTAAATACAGACAAAGAATCTGTGTACTTGCCTTGAAAAAAAGGCAGCAAAGGAAAAAAAAAATTCTTTGCTTCAACTTCTTTTGAACAGATGGCCCATCATTACAGCAAATATTTGTAGATGAATACCTACTTGGTTTTCTCATTATGTTTAACAACATGGATTTGTTGAGAGACCGGCCGTGAACCAAATATAATCTTTACTGTGCTTTTGTGTTAATCTCAAGGCCATTATAATCATTTAGCTCATCTTTTCGATTCATACCCTGTTGGTGCAGCGCAAGGTCACTTAACAGAGATATTAAATGTGCATTATCTGGATACCTCAAAATACCTTGACTTGGTGTATTTGTGTGACAGTTGTCTGTAAATAAAGTGAAACACGTGGCTGAATGCACTCAGCTTTGAGGACTTGCCACATTGGTGGCGATTGCCAAAGTGAGAGTTTTGTTCACCTTTTCAAAGTGGGCTTTGTTAGAAACTCTGGAAACAAAAATACTAATGGATCAAGCAAGGATTTATTTCGTTGAGGCTGCCAAGTTGGAAGTGAGATCACGTCTCATCATCTGCTTAATGTGTGGATAGCACGGTTCGTTAATAGACCCGGAATCCTATTCAGAGGTTGTACAAAAACAACCCAGCATCATTCAACACCTGTGGAGCTGTGAAATATAATTTCGTACTTACAGCCATGCTTTGAACATGACGCAGTTTAGTTGCCATGACAACTGTCCTCTCCTGAACTACCTGGTTCCCACGTCATTGCTAGCAGCTATATTTAAACAGATATTTGTCCAAAACAATTCTTCTTGTCCTTCAAACACAAGGTTGAAAAATGATGTTATTCTGTAGCTGGTGCTCAGATATTTTTACACTGATCGAAATAGAAACTCAAATTATTGGTAAAATGTTCATGGAGCTTTAACTAGGGGTTATAAGTTAAAACAATCCTGAAAAAGTTATTTTTATATTTCATATTTGATTGTTTATCTGCCATTTGTGACAAGGATGTATGTAAATGGGAAGATATCAGCAACATGTGCCACTTCAACATTCTTTGTCACAACTTTTGAATTATTTTGAACTCATTCTTGACTTTGCCTTTATGTCAGGTTGCGTTGCAGAAGCTCTTTAACTTTTCCACCGCCAGGATCTTTGAGACGTGTGTTTCGGGCAGGATGGTCGCTGATATGTGCAGGGCTGCAGCAAAGGTACGTGTGTCTTTATCAGGCAGTTACCTTTGTCTCTTTTTTTATAACACTTGTTTATGGCTTTAGATTAATCAAAGTTCAAAATAGAATGAAGATTGGTGAACTGTCACTTTTCTCATGTTGATGTCCTGAAAATATAATTACTTGATAAGACAACTTTATGTTTTCATAATGTAATACAGATTCATATTGTGTCACACAGAAGTAAGCCACACGCTCATTTCCTTTGTTGTTTCTTTGACTATTTTCTGCATGCTGTTGTTTGTGCTTAAGCATCTC
Source organism: Atherinosoma microstoma (assembly GCA_037177055.1). Classification (NCBI taxonomy): domain Eukaryota; kingdom Metazoa; phylum Chordata; class Actinopteri; order Atheriniformes; family Atherinidae; genus Atherinosoma; species Atherinosoma microstoma. The sequence continues at coordinate 7,850,993 of JBBBVU010000023.1, read as the reverse complement.
AATGTGTTTGATTTTGTGCATTTGCATGCCTCTTGCATGTGTGTGTGTGTTTGCAGTGTCATCCTGCTGAGTCTCTCCGTCTGTTCGTCCCTCACTGCTGCAGCGTCATCTCCCACATTACCGACAGTCAGTACCACACTGTGTGTTTGTAGAACAGTCCACTGTGTAGTGAAGATGTGACAGCTTGTATGAAGACTGTTCAGCGCTTCTCGTGAGCAATGAACAGGTTCATTCAGGAGTTTATGAAATGATAAATGTAAATCTTCAGCACACATTGATTTATCCTGGGTTTTTTTTTCTGTTTGGCAATATTGATAGAGTGATTGAATTAACATGGTGATTTAGCCAGAAAGCATTGCCGTACACTTACCAGCCAAAACATAAAAACTACCTTCCCAATATAGTTAAAGTAGCCTTTGTGTTGCCAGATCAGCTCTGACCCATCAAAGCGTAAATATGCAACATGTTGGGGTGTTCCATATCTATGATTTAGGACACTGGAAGATAGCTATTTCCATTGGTAGCAAGGTGCTGTTTCTGTCTGTGGTCTCATGCATCATGCAGGGGTTTTTATCAAGTTGGGATTTGGGAGTTATGCTTTAATTTCTGCATTTTTGTGCTATTCTTTAGCTATTTTAGCAACCGTTTGCTCTGTAGTTACAATTGACCCGTTGGTATGTGTCATACCACCCGTTGCTAGTAATCTCATTGCATTGTAATGAGGTGATTAATTCAAATCCCTTAATCTGCAAGCGGTTACAATGTTGTGGCTGATCAGTGTATGCAGCTGTATGCAGCTGTATGTATTGGGGTAAAACATGAATTGGGCTTAGATTAAGGATTAAGTATAGATAATTATGGTAAGGGCTTGGTTGTGTGTTTTTTTGATTTGCTCAACAACTATTCATAAGCTGTACTTCAGACTTACTGATAATGTGAATGTTTGTTTTTTTACTGTCCTCTCCTCAAAACAGGAACAATATTTGTCTTTTATGTTTGCCTGCCTGTGAAGTGTTCACAGAAAATCAGTCACTTGTGGGTGTTTTGTGTAACATCTGCAAAAATAGTCTCCAGTTGGGCTCATTATAAGCAGATTACAGTAAAAGTGACCATTTTTTCTATGTTAATTCCTTGTTTCGCTGTGTGAGTCAGAGAATGTTTCAGCTGTAACTGACAACTCTCATTCACAATTCTTGAGCTGCCTTGAAGGGTTTGTCCAATAAATCAAAGCCTTACATAACCTTCTTCCTGCATACAGACTTATTGTTATGAGGCTGTCTCCACTTTGGAGTTCTTCTAAATTTAACAATGTGAAAGTCATGGGGACCAAGAGGCTTATTGCGTTTCAAAAATTCCCCATGTGTGTCTTATCCTTAGAGGCCAAGGTTGTTAACTTTGGACATGTTGTGCAGCTGTTACTGACTGAATATGATGTTTATACCTTAAAGAATAGCCCAAGGCTTACATTTTTGGGAAATTCTAAAGCTCAACAGTAGCATGAGGCACAATAATGGCTTTTTTGTATTGTGAAAAATTATATTTTCAATATATTTTTACTGCAGAGGATGTTTTTAACTTTTGCTGCAGATTGAAAATCTGGAAAAGTTGTAACTCTTAAACTCTGGTTGCTAATCTGCTTACACTGACAAACTAGCAATGTTATTATGTTTAGTTGGTAGAATGTTCACTAATTTAGCTTAGTCTTTTAGCTAATTAGGATTTAATGTGGTCATATCTAAAACTGATTGAATCATTAATTTTGCAGATATTTGAAAATGTGCAATGTGAACATTTTTAACATGATAGCTCTAGTTGAATTACAAGTTTTTCAAATTCTAATTTGCCTTAATGTCTGTACTAAATCCCATAGAAATCTGTTTAGTGGTTTAACAGAAGCAGGGGTTAAAACTGAGATGACCCCAAAAATCAACTAAATGAGCTCAATCTGTCAAGAGTAATGCAATGAATAAATGAGCTTTTTTTGAATGTGTGTGTGTGTTTGTGTGTGTGTAGATGAGGATTTGAAGAATGAAGACGAGCTGGACAAAGAGCTGTTGTGGAATCTCCAGCTGCTTTCCGAGGTTAGAGAACATACTGCCAAACCTTGAAAGCTACAATACTCTAAAACATCTTTTTTGGAAAAATAAAGTATTTGTACTGTGTCTTAAAGGTATGTTTATGCCAAAAAAGAATACAAATAAACAACATGGCAGTTTGTCTAACACCTCTCCTGCATTTCAAGTGGTCATTTACCATCTTTTTTGGCAAAAAAAACAGACATTTTAATTTGTTCTGTTATTTTTTATAATATGAATTTGATTACAAGACTGTAGGAGAAAAACAAACACGACCAAAACATATTTTTTACAGTGTGACTCTGCATTATCATAAATATCAGCGAGCTTTGCTGTTAACCAGAACATATTGACACTTTCAATTTTGTTTTATAACTCCTGGGAGCTTGAATCGTGTGAGACGAGCCAGACGCTGTGATTTACTGGAGAACTTCAACTCTCAAATTATGTGCATGTGTGTGCGTGTTCTCACACATTTGTGTGTGTATGTGTGCTGTTTTTAGGTAACCCGTGTGGATGGCCAACAGCTGTTGAAATACCAAGGGGACCTGGAGCGGATCCTGTGTGTGTGTGTGCGTCTGCGCTGTAAGCGGGCGTACACACTTGCCTGCAGTCTGCTGGAGCACACACTCCGGTCGCTGTCCCTCATCTATCCCACCGAGTACCGCAGCACCTCTGGAGGTTTTGATACTGACCTCCCTATAAGGGTAAAAACACACAAACACACACACTGAAAATGCTGCAACAGCATTCACAACACCAAACAATTACCACCAATATAAACTGAGTTAAATCCAGCTTCTTGATACTAATTTGCACCCATTTCACCTCTGCCTTTTATGCTAACATGTAAATTGCTTACCATCATAACCATTAAAGTATTTAGATAGTAAAAGCTTTAAAACTGTTCAGTGGTTTTCCTCATTGTTCACTTGAAAATTGGATTTTATGGGTTTGATGATTCCAATCCAATTTCCATCTCCAATAAGGCTATTAGAAAACATTCATCAAATTCATATGAGATGACCACATTCTGGCTAATGCTGCTGTCTTTTTCTTTTCTTGCACAACTAACCACATCTGGTGTTGAAGTATGCATAGAAGGAAAATAGTGGACGAAGGAAAAAGAAAATATTACTAACAATAAAATTTGCACATTTATACAGTATATCTTCTTTTTTTAGATCCTACATTGTTTTGCATAGGATGATGGTACCTTTACAATGATTTCCCTTACCCTGAACCACTTCACTATAGTCTGGCACAACCAATTCTACTTGATTCTTTTCTTTTTTTTAGTTTGGGTTCATTTTGATTAATCCAGAATAAGCAGTTAGAGAATGGTTGGATGAATGGATGGCGATTAATCTGTTAATATTTTTTCTTAAAATAGAGTCACACAGCAGAACATCTCTTGGAGAAATTTGATGATTTGTACTGTAGATGAGCACCTTGAAAGACTGGTTGAATTACTCCAATTTGAAAATCTGGATGTAAACAAGCTCTTGCATGGAAGGATGGGAGAATTATCTTTTAAAGAATGCCCTCCTTTCCTCAGTTTACAAAGATTCTTGCCTGGTTAGAGCGAGAAATGATCAAATAATGGATAAGGAGAGAGATGGAAAGTAGACCTTACTGAGAGTAACTGAATCACGCAGCTGAATGTAAGATCTACTCAGCAATAAGCATGTATTGCTCAAATCTGATCATAAAATCTAATTAGATGAAATACACTTTATTTATCCCAGGGGGAAATTATAATGAATAAACATTTACTTGCAAAATCCAACGCCCTTTTTTTGGGAGAATTTCTCAAAGTAAAGAAATGATAATACTTAACACAAAAATGCATTTATTTTATGATTCATTTATTGTAATAGTGAAACTAATTAAAAAATTTTATTTCTTTTTTTGTCTTTGTTTCATGTGTAGGGGATGGATATATTAAACCTTTGGTTAGCCCCAATGCTAACTTTTGCTGTGTCATGTAGCTAGCTTATTTTGATTTCCACAGCCTTTGTGTAATGAAAGTTGGCATAATGTCTTTTATCCCATTCAACCATTGGTTCGTGGAGTACAATTTCTTCAGCCTTGATTTTGATATTTTTAATGTTTAATATTTTTTTTGAGACATTAATGAGATTGAGGAGCTAACACTTGCTAGTTCTCAGCTAATACTAGAAGCTTATACTTTAAATTTGTAAAGGCTAACAAAAATGGCTGGCAAAACAGCAAAAATAGCATTAATGACTATGTTTCTTTTAGCGATTTAATGAAATGTTACAAAGAACCTGCGTGCACGTTGTGACTTCACCCAAAGTGTAATGCAGTCATCTTTAATATTTCAGTGCATTTTCTTCTATAATACATCAAGACATTCGACAAGTAGGCTACTTTTATTTTAAGGGGCAGCTCTAGAATAGTTTTGATGAGGAGGCCAGACAGAGGTACAGAAGGTGAAAAGGGCGGCACATGTAAATGAGACCTTTTAAAAAGAAATAAAAAAATAAAAGGGGACCTAGATTTTCAGAAATTATTAACTGTTTATTACTACTAAAGTGGTCAACTCATGTGAAAAAGTAAAGCAAAAAAAAACCAGACAGATAATGATAATGTTTTTAATTATCAATTGTTTACTTTGGATGATCCTACATTTTATGGCTTAAATCACTGCTACATAAACACTTTATTGATGACGGGAAAAACTTACTTTGAGCCAAAGCATAAGTTTTATCAATGTTTCTTGGCTGTTTAACACTGTATTTCTCTCTCCATCTTTGGGACAGCCAGAAAAGTATTGACTTTAGTCTTATCCTTCTTTTTGCTGGAGGCCATTTTTGTAATCTGGAGGGTGACCTCTAGGTGAAAGGCCCATGGTACTCTATGCCAACTCACTTCAGCAATGTGGTGTGTTAATCTCTTTATGGATATAGTAAGAAGCAACAGTTTGAAATAAAGATGCATACTGTGTTAAGTTTGTTAATCCTCCGCTACGTCTTTGCGTAATTGGTGTATTGACGTTCAACATGTTCATAAATTTGACATTTAAAAAAAACAACCTTTGCTCATGCTGCTAAATGCAAGTCCTGTTGTCTTTTGTACTTTGCAGTAGCAGGCGAATCTGAGCTTCTAGTCACTCTCTAAGTGAAAATCCTCTGTTGAATTGTTTTTTCCCAAGACCATGCAAATAATTTGTCACTACTTTTCACAGCAGCTTAGAATAAGTGTGTTTCTGATTTGATGTGAAGTGTTAAGTAGCTGTAGCAGCATTTTTTTATGCTGCATCTCACATTTGAAACCCTTTTACATCTGCAAGTCACAGTCATGGATTTAGTCTTTATTTTTCGATTTTTTTTGCTAGTTGAGTCCATCTGCTTGTTTGTCATCCAACAGAAGATTGATTTACAGCGTAACTTCTTTTTTTTTCTCTTTCCACTGAGTTGCATCCTTATCCTTTGCATGTGTTTCAAATATCTAAATACTGGTCGATGACACATATCTTGTGGTTTTGAAGCTAATTGCTTGGGTCTGCCAGATCTTCCAGTGGAAAAAGTGGCAACAACTCTGCAACTCTGTGCGCCTTTTTTCTCCAGGACTGGGGCAGAGCCGGAGATGTGACAGCTTTGGGCCTGTGTTGGCACGTGCCAAGCCAGGAGGAGGAGAACTTTGTCTTCCAGCTTTTGTCCCACCTCCTGAGTCCTGAACTGCAGCGAATCAAAGGACATGTCTCTGGAGATCAGCCAATGACCAGGTGTGGTGTCATTTTGTCTCTTCAGATGTAATCAGGGAAAAGCAAAGGCAAAACAAACAAAACTGTAGCCCTCCGTTATTGAATAATGAGAGCTTCTTACATCCCAAAAAATCGCTTTAACATCTGTTTTTACTTTGTCTTCTAACCTTTTTTTGACAAGCCTAATAAAAAAACTTAGAGGGGGAAATTATAACACACAAACACACATATTGCTATGGGAGGACTGTAATGTGCTGTCTCACTCACAGGGAGGAGTTGTTGCAGAGTCTTGCTATCGTGCAACACTGCCTTCTTGGAGCTGGAAGCCTCCTGCCCCCTTTGGATGGACCGCACGTACCTGACCTGTGAGACTATAGTTGTGTGCACTAATATGGAAACACACATTTTCATGCAGTCTTATCACATTCTGCCTCTTGCATTTTGCTCCTTCTCAGGGTGCCCTCTATGGTGAATCTGGGGGAGATCAAGCTGCATGTAGGTGTTGCATATGGTAAGTAAACGGCCACATAGCACACATGCACAAGCAGTTACTCTCCCATCAGTTTCAGTGGGCGAAAAGGATACTCATCATTCACTTTGCGTCCATACTGGACATCTGTGTGTCTCCTCCCCTACAGATGATTCACGGGAGAACTACAGAGAGTCCATCTGCCAAACCATGAGACTGCTGCTTTGTAAGTGACGATTTTAACTTCCCACACTATATGAATTGCGACTGCAATATACGATTTTTATCTATCGCCACTTTTTCCGATCCAGGTCACATCTTGGAGCACTCGGAGGATGATACCAAGTCACTATTTGCCATCATTAAGGTGCCCAATCCTTGCAATGTGTGAAATGTTCTTATTTTACCCCACAGTAGGCCTTGTGAAGGTCTCATGTTGCCCTTTGCTTGTCTGACAACAGATCATCAGTGACCTCATGTTTTTCCGAGGCACTCACAAGAAGGAGTTTGACTCACGCTGGAAAAGCTTTACTCTTGTTAAGAAGTCCATGGAAAATAGGGTGAGTTAGAAAAGCACGCAAGGTCACTGATTGTTGTCAGCTTCAATAAGGCGCCTACAGGGTGATTTAAACCTTTCGTCTTTACTTTTGCAGCTTCTTGGGAAAAAACAGCATATTAGAGCGCTGCTCATTGACCGGGTTTTACTCCAGCATGAGGTGCGTTTGATGACACACAGACATTATGCACGGTCACACAGTAACTCAGACATGGCCTAAAATAGACTCTCTGAATTCGTATATACTGGAAATGTTTTTTTTTTTTATGTCTTTAGATGAGAAAGCTGGTGGTTGAAGGCAGTGAATACAAAGTGGTTCATCAGGATCTGCTCTGTGATCTGCTGCTGCTTTCTACCAGCACGTACAGCCAGGTAAAAAAAAAAAGAAAAAAAGAAAAGACACATTAAACCAAAACATCAGCTGTTTCCCACTTTTACAACTTTGTTCACATAAATACATGATTATAACTGTGCATGTGTACGTGATCATTTGTGTGACTTTGTGTGTGCGTTTGTGTCCTCCAGGTACGCAGCAGGGGGCAGAGTGTGCTGTTGACCGCAATGGGAACCTTTTGCTTCTCCTACAGAGACATGATTCCCCGCATCTTACAAATGCTGTCACCGCAAAACACCACAGTTTCAGAGCAGCAGTTCAAGGTGGGGTGCACACACTCCTGCACACCCATACAACACATGCAAATAGTGGTCATTCTAGTGTGCTTAAAACTACATCCTGAGTATGCATTTGATAGCTTTATCCATCTGTAAGTGCAAATGTGTAGCCATCTGCATTGATTGCTTGATGTTCAAGCAGGTATGTTCCATCCCACATTGTCCATCCCACATTGTTGCCATTCTGTCTTTTCACTCTCTGCTGACAGGTTTTTGCTCACTATCACAAGAGCTAGGTTGCCGATAGAGGGTGAGAGGGCATTTACTGTAAAAGGCCTTCTATGGAAAATAACAAAACATCATCAGTGTCAAACCATATCTTACACTTGCATAGGCTTATTTCTGTATATTTTCTTGTTTTCTTTTATCTTTGTTTGCATATTATCAGACTTGTTGTTAACTCAAAAAGTCAACATCTTTGTGACTCATGTAGAGGAGATGGAGAAGAGTTAGTCATTGGATTTCTCTGTTGGCCACTGTTGGTGTTTGATATTATACTGGTAAGAGCCTTAAAAGAAGATAAAGACAATCCACAGACAAATGGACACTTATCCATTTATTTATTAACGTAAACTATGTAAATACATATCTGTTCACTGCTAAAGTATATGAACATTTGCTTTCAGTGTCTGGTGCAACATTCTTTTCCAGCAACTTCTCACTAGTTTTGCTTGTCAGCATGAAATAATTTTATCCCTTTGCTACATGACAACTTTAAGATGTTTGGGATCTGAGCTGCTAACTTTGCAAGAATACATTTTAAAGCCACTACTTCACACAAAAGGTCTGAGATGAGGCTCATTCAGGAGTTTGACTCTGATTTGAAATGCACAAAGTGACAGTTTACTACCAGAAAAATGAGCTCAGACTGTGACAAGCTTCCCCCTACAAAGTCTAAAGAGCAGAAAAAATGGGCTGACAATGTATTAACCCACTGAGCACAAGATATTATCTCAACATTCTCGTAACCAAGGTTCGAATGACACATGGGCTTTTTGGGGGAACCGTATTTTTCGGGCATGCACCACAACTTTTCAAGTCACTTGTGCACCTATGAATATTAATATTCAGCAGCATGGTCAAAAACAGGGTTACTGCCAAAAACATTCTGTTACTACTTTGTGCAGCTGATACAGTCAGAAAAATTACATATAGGGACAATAACAATATCACAAAAATCACGAAAGAATTTCAACAGTTTAGAGAAAACAAGAATCAACAAAGCAGATACAGCTAGGCCTTCAAAAACTAATAATCATAATCACTTAAATAAAATAGCTGAACAATAATTAACCAACTTAAATAATTGACAGATTCACATAAAGTAGCTGTCTTTGGTTTGTAGCCTTCAGTGTTTATCACTGTTTATCACTAATTCAGCATTAATCTTGTATCCTGTTATCCTAGAAACGTATTTATTGTTGCTTAAATGTGGAAAATGCACAACAGAAATGTGTCAGTTGTGATGGTATCAAAGGCAAGCTGAGATTTAATTGTTTGAGGTGTTCTTCACGATTGGTTGATTTGGAGTCTGGACGCTCAAAACATTATTTCACCAGCTTTTCATGCACCAAAAAATGTGAGTCAAAAGAACACAATCACTTTGTTCAGTTGTGAATTTAAAAAGAGGCAATACGGTTAATATGAAGACTTTCCATACTGTATTTCACTGGTGGACCAAATGTGGTCCATGCAATGAAATGAATATTTTTCAATTAAAATATTACAAATACCAAACAGTATTGACTGCATGCTGCCAACTAAATTCTTAAGGGCATCATAAGGGGGGAAATGATATATTGATGTAAAGAACTGGGCATCATTTAGTGTGATTTAGAAATGGCAGCTTGGAAAACTCTACAGATGTAATGTTCCCCATAATCAGAAATATAGTTGTGTGGTAGTGCTGCTCTTTCCTGTGTAGTACTGTATCACAGCCGGCTTCAAGAAGTACTAATAAAACAAGTCCCTCGTATAGCTCTAATTTTGGTAATTGTTTTTTTTTTCTTTTTTTGCCCATCCTAAAGAAATCTGTGCTAAAAATGAAGGTTTAATCAACATCTTTGACCAACATACAGTAGACATATACTCAATTTTCCCTCCTAAACCAAATGTAGCCTACTTGTCAGTGGGAACGGGGATCGTATCCATGTACTGCAACTTCCAGTCTTCTTGGTTAACATGACAGATTAATGTGCTGATAATACACCTAACTCGGACAGTGTAGTTGACACCAGTTTTCTATTTATATACCCCTGCTGTGGCATTTCATTTCAAAATAAATGAAAATCCAGTGGAAATGGTGAGTCATGACTATCTCAACGCAAACACCATCCTAATATAGCATGCTTTAATTTAGTGTGTTTCTGACTTTATAGTTGAATGGGGATCTTATTCCATATACAGTTGACTAACATTTTTCTGTCATTTCAAGCAGACAAAAGTCCACAATGTCTCTGATAGATTTAGATTAACCTTTAAAATGTGGCTGGCACATTTAAAAAAACACAACCCCCATCTCAAACCCGTCGTATAACTGTTCGTTTTGATGTAATATTTTCTACAGGGTGCTCTGTACTGCCTTCTGGGTGCACAGAGTGGTTTTTGTCTGGCCAGCGTAAGGGACTGGGACTGCATTGGTGAGGTGTGGCCCGCTCTGGTCCGCTGTGGTTTGTCGCCCTCGATGACCCTGGAGAAGCAGTCCATCGGTCGCTTGCTTGATGACATCACTGACAGGATCCACCGCCAGCACGACACCATTGGAATCATCTTTACTGTGAGAAACATGTTTATTATTATTCAACACACTTCCGTCACCTGAGTTGTTGTTAACTGTGTTTGTCCATTTCCATCTCTAGGTATCTGAGGGATGTGTTGATATAGCCGATGAAATCGCACAATCTAAAAATCCTGCACCTTGTTTAGAGTTACCATCCAAGGAGGAGATGAAGGAGGGGAGTCAACGTCAGCGAATCAGAAATGTGGTTGCTGCACGGTAGGAATATAAACTAGATTTTAAACGTTGTTGTTAGTTTGTCATCTTTTTTTTCCTCACAATTGCATTTATTTTTACTCTCAGTTGCAGTAACAGAAATACAACTAACCCAATTTTGCTTTTCTTCTGTGCAGGAAATATGAGAAGCTGGTCAATGACCTCTTGGACTGCCTTGAAGACAGAGATTTGTAGGTTTACCCATATGTTAACTTATGTGTTGTTCATTCACTATTAAATGTTGGGATACACTGTGGGACTTAGATCATGTTATCTTAAGAATCAACAAGTGGCTTCCCTAAAGCCCTGAGAGAACTTTGCTGCTGTTAAAGCCTCAATTGAGTGATCCTTGGCTGCAACAGTTACTTGTTTTAAGATGTTTGCATGTCCTCCGTATGTATTTCAGGCCCTGGAAGTTCGAGCACATGGCTACAGACTTGTTGGCTCTCCAGCTGAGGGACGATCACCCCCTTCCCCCTGATGCTGTCCTCTACTTCACACAGAGTCTTGTTCATGACTCCATCAGCATACGCAAGGTGTGCGTCTGTGTGTGTGTGTGTTTGTATGAGTTTTTTTTTTTTTTGTGTGGATAAAATCTAAACACTTTATGGTTGGAATTTGTTTTTCCCTCGGGTTATAAAAATGGAAATAGACTGGCTAAAAGCTTTGTTTTTTTGTAGTATTTCAGATGTAAGATTGGGCCTCAAACACACAAATATCCTGCGGTTTATCAGGCTGTAGGAGCTTATAAGCATAGATATTGAAAATCTGCTCCCACATATAGATTTAGACATTTATTGGTGCAGTTTTAACAGAGATGCTGCCCTAGTGTA
>JBBBVU010000023.1:7764892-7782064 GCA_037177055.1 Atherinosoma microstoma | reverse complement strand
TATATATATGCGCGCCACAAGCTTCTTTTACCTTTCTCTCATGAGCTTTTTGTATTCTTAGTTCAGACAGTTAATTCTACAGCATTGGACAAACAAAGGGGTCCTCTTCACTAATGTATATATATATGTATATATGTATATATATATGTATAATGTGTATATATATATATATATACATACATATGTATATATATATACACACACACACATTGACGTTAACCGCATTATATGCTTTCTAATTGTCAATGGAAGATGTCTGTCAAACCTTAGCAGCTGTTGTTGTAATGCTTACATAATTCACAAGACGGGTAAATGAGCAATGGCCAACTTGAGAAAAGAGAGACGCTTGGTGTGAAGAGGCAAGTGTCCAGTGATTGGCTGCCTGCCTTACTGACTGGCAGGAATTTGGCTCCTGATGGCCACATCTTGAGCTACTGAAAAAAAGTGCCCCCTCCAGCTATCAGCAGTTAAAAAGAAATTGCAGCAAAGTTTTTACTGCAAAATGTACAATTTTCCTGCATATACTCCCAGATCTAATGGGACTAATTCTGCCTCCTCTCTCCCTTACTAACCATTATAGTACAACACTCATTAATGCTTAACACCCATGCAGCTCTTGTAATGAAAGTCACAACGCCACATACAGAGCTCTACACCCACATTATCAGGGAGATGCAGAGTTACTGAATTCAATATGGGAAATGTGTTGCATTCCCACTGGTAAATGTATACTTTTAATGGTAATTGTATGCAATTACCATCCTGTTAGCAAGTGTACACATTAATTCTTTTAACGTTCACTGTAATGCTAATAGGGAACACGCAAAGCTGATGCACCCAGTAATCGCCTAAAAATAAAGACATCAAACAGACTCCCCATTTTCAGAGGATGAAGGGAAAAGATAGAGCAGAGACTGGCTGTGAGTGTGCGAGAAAAGGAAGGTGGGAGGAGGATAGGGTACACAAGTGCTGGAAAGTGATGGTGAGGAAAGATAGGAGCGCATTCAGAAAGTGGGAAAAGAGAGGTGGAAAGAGAAGGTCGGAGATGCACAGGGAGACAGGGAGGAAGATAAGACTGCAGTGTTTCTCAGCAGGAGCGCTGCATCTCTCCTTGGGCTCCCCGACTCGACACAGTCTCGCATCAGCCAGGATGGTATTCATCCGTGTTGCAAATGCCTCATCCAACACCAGCACACGTGTACACACGTGTACACACAAATACACGTGCACGGCTTTTTTGGAATGTAAGAGGAAGTCTGGTTGGTGCTCCAATTGTCTTTTACCTGCTCTAGCAATTTCTATTGTGTCTGGGCGGGTGCTGAGTGGAGCGGCCCAATTGGCGATTCACTTCAGTACCCCATCTGGCATTTGAGATTCATTTCTTTGCTGTTTGCCAAAACAAGAACAAACACATGAGCAATGAGACACACACTCACAGGAATTGCACACACTAATTTACTTGGGATACTTGTCTGGCATTTATAACTGAAATAGCCACCATATTCATTATGGACCTATTACGCTACCTTTATGAAAAGAGATTTTTATGCCCTTGTTATTTGTTAACAAGCTGCTGTTAGAGGGTTTTATTAGTTGTGTGCATGCGTGTGTGTATATGTGCATCCGTGTGACGTCATTGTATGCGTGCGGATATATGTGCATTTGTCTGTTTTGGCATAAATAACTCGCCCAAATGTATTTATTTCCAGTGTGCATAATTTTCCTTCCTCAATGATCTTTGCTGTGCATTTGTGACATTATATATGCACATTTATTTGTGTGTTCATCTGTGTGTGTCTAAAAGGGATGAAACTGACTCTGATCTTATCCAGCTTAAGACAAATACACTGTTCCGCCTGAAGACATTGTCATGGAAACAAGCTGGTTTCCCTGGGTACCAGAGAGGAGACCAAATTCAAGCTATGCAGACAAAGACAAGAGGGAAAGAGAGAGATGAGTACAGATAAAAGGAACAAAAAGGGACAAGAAATAAAAGATGTAACATAATGGCAGGAAGTGTGTTTTTTTTTCTTCAGTTTTTCTGCTTTTTTCTTAAAATGAAATTCAAAGGCAATGATGATATGCAGTTTTATATAGTTGTACTCTGCTTGTGTCTCAAGAAAACTCACTTGAAAGATCCTCTTTTCTAGATTAATCTTAACCTTGATATGGTGTATTTATCCAGCATAAATCTTGGTTTTCATGACTGTTACTTTCATATATTTGGTGTTTCAGTAACACGTGATAGGACTGATAATAGCCATTTTTTCTCTACTATTTGTATCACCTCGAAAGCTAAATAATTCTTTAACTAAAAGGCTACAAATAATTATTCTTTTCAGCACTGATTGATGCATTGATCATTTTTTCAGATAGTTGATTAGGGCTTATTGTTGCAGTTGTTTTTCAACGGAAAAACAAACCAGGCATTAGATGGGAACACCTTGGAGTCTAAAGAACTCAGATTCTTTTTGACATTTTATAGAAAATCGATCACGAAAATAATTGTTAGTTCCAACCAATTTGTCAATAAATGTGATCTATTGTATAACATAGCATAAGATAGTGTCTTCAACTCCTCCAAAAGTCCAATCCGGATTTTCTATTTGAACCTACAAAAAGCAAAGGCGTATTGATGCTCTGATAAATGACTGAAAGAAGTGCACTTATTTTATGATTGAAAGAAGTGACTTATTTTTCTAATCAAATCTCTGTTTACGCACAATGTTTAGGTCAGTATCCCTGAAGAGGTCTTTCTAAACGTTCTATCTCACATTGGTATATGAGTTTCTTCATTTTAACAACAACAAAAACAAAAAAGAAATAAGAGATCAACATTTCAGGCAGCCAATCTGTCACTAGTGTCCTGACAGTAATATCCTCCTCTACAGTATCGCTCCCTTGGCTGTGATGTGATTACCCCATCGGTTTGAAAGCCAGACGCTGTATATCTCTGAATAGAGATAGAAACGGCAGTCGTTTAGTGAACTTGACTTTTAGTGAATGAATTTTCTCACTCCAACATAATATAGGAGCTATGCATATGTTTGAATACATTTACATACATTTCCAACTCTAGTCATCTACATCTGTATACTGTACGAGTGTTTAGTTAATCCACCTGTCTGTTATTAAGAAGGGATGCCTTCACGCTGGATATTTGCTATGTGTGTATATTTGTGCGCTGCCTGAGAGGAGCTGATAGCAGAACTGCATGGTGGGCTAAAAATGAGGTGCAGGGGAATTGCAGTGTGCTATCTCCAGAATGACAGGGCTGCTATGATTGAGGCTTGCTACACTAGGATTTAGATACACCAGCATTTTTCTCTTTTTCATTCTCTCCAGCCATCCATCCCAGCTTCGTTGCCACTCCCTTTCCTTGTCTTGTCTTTCTATCCCTCTATTTCGCTTCTCCTCTCTTCCATTTTGTGTTCCACATCTCAATGAGTATCTCCATCTCTTCTTTTTTTTATTTCTTCTCTTTTCAGATCCCCTGTGTGTCTCTCCCTTCCCTCTATCCACCATACTCCCTCTATCAGGTGCTGTATAATGAAGGCTCCCCTGATGTGCTCCCAGCCTCCATCCGCCATTTTGATTCAGTACAGCTGTCCATGATAATGTACTGTTCACTCAATCACTCTTTCTCTCTCTTGCCCTCTTTCTCGATCTCTCTTCCTGTCTCTCTCCCTGAAAGACACATGCACACATTTGCACTTGCTGGAGCCCCTTTAATACAGCGTTGCCATGGAAATGATAAATTAGCATGTGAAATGTTGAGGAGGAGGCCCATGAGATAAAACAAAGCCATAAATGATACATACACACTCACCATATGTGCACAAACACACAGAAAAATCCATGTGACGTGTATTTAATCATTGGAGGGATGTTACAGTTGTAGCTGGTCCCTAAAGCATCAACCATCAGATCAGTTATTCTGCCTCTCCCTCATGCCTCCCTACAGATTGCTTTATTCATTAGTGAAGGTCTAATGCCAATCATTTTCACAGATCTGCTCATTCCTACTTCTCTTATTGACTTTAGAGTTCATATCTTACTTAATTTGTGTGCTAATTACCCCTATATCCTCTCATCCGGACCTTATTTTTTTTCTCCTTTCTTGTCTCTCTCTTTAAGAGTGTCCTCCATTTAAAAGTTACACCATAGCTCTTTTGTGCAAACTGTTATGATTACCTACGGTTAGGATTCAAAGATCGGTGACCTCGTAACGCAAAACTGGAGGCAACCGAAAAAGTGAAGCTTTTAAATTTCTGTAAAAGTTGTCTTATTACAGCCATCGTTTTTTTCTTGATTCTAACTAAGTATTAGTGACACTTTGCCAAGGAAAAATTAGCGCCTTTGTTATGGCATCGCTCCTCGCTGCTTTCAAATAGCACTTAGCGTTGCAAAACCAAACATTAGAATCAGTGGGTAGCATGATGCGGGGTCAGAAGTGCACCAACCTCCCTCCCGTTCCACCTCTGTTTTACTTTAAAAACACAACAGCAAGATGGAACAACGGCACGTCTGTTTTTTAAACCTAAACAAGCACCAGATTGAAAATAAGGACCAGAAATAAAAGAAACCAAAGTGACAAAAGAAAGCATCCACAGGGGTGTTGAACTTAAAATTTTCTTGAAAAATGTGCATGGCTTGCACCTGATAATGGTAACCAGTAACCCATATGGCCATTTAGGTTGGAAGGCTTGTTGTTTTTAGCAACATAGCAAACATGCAGCCTCATGAATATTCAATGAGAAGAAAATACATCAACAAGTGAATCAGTGACAATTACTATCAAAGAAACAATTGGTACTCCTTCATGCTGCCTTAGCTGCTCCTGAAATCTTATATTTACTGTCCAAGTTTATCCAGTTGTTATCAGAGACATTTTATACCAGATGGAGAATGCATATAGGCTGAAACACTGTTTGAGATTCAAGAGTCCTCCTTGGTATAATGAGAAACTGGGGGGGAAAGAATAAATACATTTTGGTTAAACACAACTGCAATGAAATATTGTTAGTTTATCATTTAATTATTCTCTCTAGTAGTTACTTAATCACTTAGTCTGTAAAGTGTCAAATTAAATATTTAAAATACCCTAGTTCAGATTTGCAAGAAGACGAAAACATCTTCTGTTTCTAACATGTTCAATTCTAGCTGGCATGAAAGAGAAAAGAGGCAAACTCATCATTCTGGAAGCTTACACAAACTAATATTTGACATTTTTTTAGGATGAATTATTCAAACAGAGGGATTATTTGAATTGGTGTAATTAAAATCAATTGATTAAGCAATGACTTATAAAATAACTTAAACTGCCTTACTGTAAGATCTCCTAGAGATACAATAATCCAGTTTAAAGGACTGCTTTCTCCTTTCCTTTATTAGTTTAACTTAATCTAATCAAGTGGGATTGTTAAGATCAAGGTCTGCTTTCTAAGTGGCAGTACAAACAAAAACCATTGCAGTTGGACCTTAAATCCAACCAGACATCACTAGAAATCATAAACGCAAAGAAATCTCCTCTTATTCTCTGTTTTTATTCCATTCAATAGTTTCTCTCTCTTTTCTGCTGTATTCCTTCCTTCTCCGACTCCCTTGCTTTGATCGACAGCGCTTTCCACAGGATGAAGTGTGACATGTGGTGTGTATGTCAGTGTCTGCCTCAGTGTTTACTCTGAGCTAATACTGACTCACTCCATTAATCTGAGCTACAACAGATCCACTCCAACCTGCCCACTCCAGAGCCAACATCTTCCTGTGCCTTTCAAGTGCGTCTGTGCCATGTGTGGTGCGTGCATGCTCCACACATGGCCTTCTTTTGTGTCGCCCCATATGCATATTCCTGTCCTGATTCGTGTGTGCAGTTGTGCGAGAGTGTGTGTGGTGTAATAGAACGAGCAGTGAGCGTTTGCGGGCCAGAGCTTCCAGATCGATACGGAGATGCTTTATGTGCTCCTGTCTGCTCTAATGACGTGTCTGTAAATTAGCAACAGAATGGTGGAGCACCACACTGAAACCTAATGGCACCTCTGTAAATTACCGCTTGAATACTGCTGGACGGCTGTGTGTGTTCTCATTGTGAACAGCTTGCCCCCCACTTCTTCTCTCCGGCATCTCATCTACATTTGTCTGTGCGTGTGTCAGTGAATATGTGTGATTGTGTCAACATTTGTGGCTGCTCTTTCCGTCTATGTGTGTTTGTGTGTGTGTGCTATCCCATGCTCCTCCCTCTTCCTCGCTCTCTCGCTGCTCTCAGTAAAGACTAGCCCGAGGCCGTGAGTTGGTAATAGCTTTTCTGACAGCAATACACCAATATTTACAGAGACCAGCACCCACACACATCTCACGCACACATAAAAAAGCATACAGTTGCTCGTGCACGCATGCACTTGCAAATGCTTGAATGCAGACTTGCACACACTGTTTCCTTTTTTGATGCACACACACACACACACTCTTAATTAACATGCTGGGAGGGAAGGAATCACACACTAGGGGGAACTAGCACACGCTGGCAAACAACGTGTTGTTTCTCACTGGTATATTGGCATTCACACTTTTGTTTTGTTTTTTTATGCAACAGAAGCTAAGAAAGACAATTTGCCACAATTGGCCTTTGAATTCTGACATATTCTCACTTTTTCCTTCTCATTATTCTCTCTGTGTTATATGCACTCAAGTGCGGCCGATTCCATTTCAACACTTCTGTCTCTGCCGCTCACTACCTTAATAACCTATTACACTTCAGCCTATTCATTATGTGGCAATCTTTTCTCCTCTCTGCTATCCAGCAGTTCCTCACCAAGTGTCTTTCTCCAGCTTCACCAATGTGTTAAACGCTCCTCTGTTCTCCTCGTTAATGCGAGTTACAAGATGGTGGTTATGCCGGAGGCTCCACAGAGCAGAGAAAAAGAGGCCAGCAAGATGTGTGGAGTGGAATGGTGGCATGAGGCCAGGAGGGAGGTGTGAGAGATGTAGGGATCGCTGCGAGGAGACGGCAAAAGCGGATGTAGAGGATGGGTGATGCTTCGGTGGGGAGGGGGTGGGTGTGAAGGAGACAGATAATGTCGCCCCTGCTTGTTTACGCCAGTGCAATAGTATGACGGTTTTTTTTTCATGCAGATGTGTGTAGGTGTGCGTTCTTGTTCCTGTTTGCATATACGGATGGGCACTGATATGTGAGTAGGTGTTAGAGAGCAGATAAGTAAATGTGAGCTTAAGGATGATGGATTGCAAAACCTTGGTCTAGTGTCCTTGGGGGTCAAAAAGGGTGTGCAAGGTAAGTTTCTATTGGCCGACTGCCTGTTACTCTGAATTCTAATTGGCTACTCCTGCCCGCTTTGGCTGCAGTGATGCTTACAGGGTGCTGTTCTCCATCTTCATTGTCAGTTTTTGCCATCCTTCTCAAATTCCTCCTAACCCCCCACTGCTACTGCACATACTTACACCGACACACACATTCTGGCTTTAAATGAACATTGTGAAATAAGCCATGTTGTCAAACAAGACCACATCACTTTAGACTGCCAGCACAGCTGTTCTCTCAAAAGAGAGGATGGCAGGTTTCATAACGAGTTTGGAATGCAACACACTTGCGGCTGTCTCTCTCACATCCACACTGTTTAATCTCTAACCCACATGACTGATCAAAGCTTGTTTACCCACCACTCTATGGTACGATTAGAGGTATGGAAGGAAGTGTTTCTTCCAAGTGCTGGCATCAGTGAGGCTTTGCTTGACAATAACATTTTCAGCATCTTAAAAAAAATGTGTTTTTGTTCTGCACATCAGAATCAAATTTAACCAGCACCGGCTGAGATTTGTTTTACTCGGCTGGCTCTGATGAACACCCACCATTTTCATCTTTGAGCATTTCGTGAAGAGCAGTGTGGGAAGAAGTATTAAAGCTTGGATATTGTGTTAATCATTGAGTAATGTTTAACAATGGTGTAATAGTTCCACACCTCTGTTTCCCCCCCCTGTTTCCTCCGCTTCCTCCTCTCCCTTTCCTTCTCAGCTCGTGAGGAGTACGTCGCCACCTTCAAGGGCTCCGAGTTCTTCTGCTATGACTTATCGCCCAACCCCATCCAATCTAGCAGCGACGAAATCACGCTCTCCTTCAAGACACTGCAGCGCAATGGTCTGATGCTGCACACTGGCAAGTCGGCCGACTACGTGAATCTGGCACTAAAGAACGGTGCCGTGTCACTTGTCATTAACCTCGGCTCCGGGGCTTTCGAAGCCTTGGTGGAGCCTGTCAACGGCAAGTTCAACGACAACGCCTGGCACGACGTCAAGGTCACCCGCAACCTGAGACAGGTAACCAGACAACAGGAAGTAGAGGAGTGGGCGGCCGGACAGAGTGGAGGAGAGATGATAAAAAAGAAAATATTTAAAGTGACAGAGGGAGGGACAAAAAGACAGCAAATAGTAGATGTATGAATGGATGGAATCAAACAACTGACGTAAATTTATTGACATCTTTAAATAATTTTAAGTGTGCTGTCAAGTTTAGAATGAAATGCCAAACACTTGCTTGGTTTAGTTTCTCAAGCAAGATTTGATACTTTTGTAAGTTCTTTATCAATCAAAATCAAATATTTTGACTTAGATGACTAAAATTGACATTTGAAATGATCTCCTTTGGCTAATGTAAATTCTTGCTTTTTTTTCCCCGCACTGATATCCATGTCTGCTTGATTCTAATGCTACTGGCTCTCTAGCTTAGAAACAGAGGCAAAAGTAAACAATACTGACCGTGTGGTCAAACTAAAAGATTAATTAGTTTATTTTAGAACTGAGTAACAGTGTCGACAAATGAATATGTCCGTTAGGTGAGGCATTCTTTTTGTCTAATAGTTTAAGTGTGTTTCTAAACTTTGGTGAACCGCAGTCTGCTGCAGATGTTCCAGAGGCAGTGGGCAGCTGAAAAGACTGTAGTCTGCTGCAAGAAACTAATCAATGTAGAAGCTACCGTCAGTGGTCTGTCGTTCAACTGCAGTGATGCTGTGGTAGTAAGAAAATACCTGAGGTTTCGGTCTTAGTTTACAGTTGGTTAACCGCCAGACCAGCTCTGCTTTCAGCTCTAGGTGAGTGCTTTTTCAGTTGAGTGTGTGCATATGACAGAGTGTGTGAATGACTCAGAAAGAGAGAGTGAAATAGAGAACACTGAGGATCACCAGCACTCAGGTGCTTGTAACCTACCTGTGCCCTGCCTCTACCGTTTGCCTGTCTGTACTACTAACTTGACTACTAACTTTACTAACCTGCAAGTGAAACTAACCACCATCCATGGAATGATTCATTCTACTAACCTAACCTGTTCCCTTCTCCTAGAGAATCCACTCCAACCAACCTACTAACCTCACCAGAGGCCTTCTAGCTTTCCTTTTTTTGTTCCCGAAGTTGTTCTGTTCACAGTTTTTTTGCTTTCCTTTCTCCCCCTCTCCTACAAAGCACTCAGGCATTGGACACGCTATGGTAAACAAACTCCATTGTTCGGTAGATATCATTCTAATTGTTTCTTAGTTTGGGTTTTCCCCGTGTCTATTTCCTTTTGAACCATAGACATGAAAACTAAACCAATAAAAGGATAAATGCGGTTGGTAATCTTTTACGCTTAAAGAGCCCCTGCCCCCCCCCCTCCTTTGCCAACCACTTTTTTTCTGTAAATCCTTCCCCCACCAGTTATCTCTACCGTTTTTTTTTCACCCCATCACTCTGACTGATATGTAGGCGTGCACAGATTGGCTCATTACTCACCTGCACGCAGATGACAAGCCCCACCCTCCCTGCATGGCGTGACTCAGAAACCCTTCCTCTCTCTGATTGGTCCATAAAGTGGATAGAGAGGTTCTTCCTCCCCTTCTTTTTTAATCTTCTTTTGATTTTTTGTCCTACACTCTGCCACTGCATGTTTTCCATGGTGCCTCTGAGTCATCCTGTCCTTTTGTCGTGTTTTTTTTTTTTCCCTTTTTATCTACTGCGTCCTCTTTGCCAGTGGTTGCATGCAGAAAGAGGAACAGGCTGCATGTTTATATATTTATATGTGTGTGGAATGAGCTGTAGCCCATCTAGCACCTGTGTGTTTGTGTGTGCATCAAAATCTGTATGCTCGTCTGTGCAGCATCTCATTGAGACTCGCTGATCCAACAAACCCCCCCAGACCACAAACTAACTAACACCATCATCACAGCTCACCCTAACAACACACTAACATAACATCATCACAACTACTAACAGCATTGAAATCATTAACCCTAACCTCAGTAACCCAACACAGCTTGGCCTGACACAAGTGGCACCACGTTGGCTGCCAGCAGTGCAACAACTAACAACTACTAACAACTTAATAGTACTAACACTATATAGCATGAAGATGCCTGTGGAGACTTACTAACACCTGGCTGGGCAAGTATGCCTGGCGATACTAAGCACTGTCAGTGAAAGGGAAATGTATTGTAGTAGGAAAGTAATCTGCTCACAACCTTTATGGGCAGTTGAACATGGTCAGCAATGTACTGGAGAATATTGTAGTGATAATGTATTATTAATTGCAACATACATGTGACATCACAGGGTCTCAGTGACAGTTAAAAGCCCCTGCACAGACCATTACACAGCAGAATGGGCTGATTAAATTATAAGAGCCCCAGTGTCATTGTAGGTAAAGCATTTAGGAACGCTGTTGTTTGTATACGAGGAAGTTAATCAAATTGCATTTTCTACTTCAGCTGCAAAGCAGCTTACAGTTTGAGGCATAGAAATAATGTGGACAACTTAAATTGATAAGGGGCTTAAACAGGTTACAGACTAGGTTTTTGTTTACTGCAAGGTTGCACAAACTAGAATGTTTTAATGAAGTTAGACTTTGCTGTCAGAGTATGACAAACTCAGTCTGAAGACTCACAAGCATATTTTCATTGGTGGCCCTGAAGCTTCAGGTTTGAGCTAATCCAAATTAGTATCACACAGAATCCAATTTCCAGTCTGTACTTTAGAATTACTCTTATTTATAGGCTAAAGATAGTAGACAACATATTGGATTACTGAGTGTCTTACAAAATGCTGGGAGAATGAGTGATATTGAGTGGCATTCATCAGTGTGTAGCAACATATTGCTAATGACAGTAACATAAGTCAAGAATCAGCAGTTGCACTTCATAGTCAGCACTGATCCAACTGCACCAAATCACATTCCCAACAGCAGCACAACTATCCAATTCCCAAAACTAATCAGGCCTTTTCCCAAACAGAATGCAAATACATTGGTTACCAGAGTTAACGGGGGCTAATTTGGCTGGTCAGCGCCTAGCTAACGCTTAGCGCTGCCTTTGGTGTGAGTATATAGCGTGTCCTTTCCCTGTGCTTTGTTGTGTAGGTGACGATCTCTGTGGATGGCATCCTGACCACAACGGGCTACACACAGGAGGACTACACCATGCTGGGCTCTGATGACTTTTTCTACGTGGGAGGAAGCCCCAGCACTGCTGACCTGCCTGGTTCTCCTGTCAGCAATAACTTCATGGGCTGTCTAAAAGAGGTATGAGGCCTGCTTTGTAATGTGAATGTGCCTGCACATGGAAAACTAACTGTGTTGGACGATATGGCTGTAAAAAACACATCGGTCCTGATTAATTGTGTAACTCTTTACACATACATAAAGACAAGAAAAGCTGATTTTGATTATGGATAAGATAGATGATAATATTTGATTAATGACCAGAGTTGTTCAAGCTAATGCTTCACATATTTCTCGTCTCACAAATGCCAACATTCCTCTTTTTCCTACACTTTCTCTCTATTGCTTTCCTCCCTTCCATTTCTGTGAGGCATCACACATTGCATTTTACACATATTTTCTTTTAATGCACTCCCATACACAGAAATGTTTCCATTTGGCAGACTCACGCAAACAGACACACACATCCTCCCCAGCATCAGACAGAATCAGTGATGAGTGTCGTTGAGGGAGTAGATACAGCACTAAGCACTAACATGCTAATTAGCTATGCCACAGAGATGCTCCATCCATCCGCTCTGCTTGAAATGGGCCACAACACTGCAGCAGCAAAAACTCGAACACACTAATACACATACTTGCACACTATCTTAGCGTGTATACACGCCATTTGTGCATATGCATACCAAAATCAAATTTGAACAATAATCCTGCTGAAACGCAAATAAACATCCATATAAATACACAGCTATTGAATGCACAAACTATACATCCTTATATTCATCAAACACACACTCTGCCTGAGTTGTTCTTTCACTTGCAGAAATTCACACAGAGGCATAAACAAACAACCAAACAAGCTGACAGATGATGTGCCAAACAGAGAGCTGTCTGTATCAGTGGTGAATGCACTCTGTGTTGCTTCATTAAGACTGATGGTGTTTAAACAAGGCAGCCACAGTCAAAGTGAACTCTCCATTTGCACATTTACATATTTAATACGATGATATGATAATCCATGTGAGCAAATTAAGATGTATGTGGTGCATCGCATGCATGAGCAATCACATCTATGACAATTTTGTGCATTTGATGTGGCGTAGGCACACTCCTCCACACGTATTTGTACTCACATGATAACACCGCTTCACAGGATTTATTATCTCCAAGAGTCACCTTCATTACTGTTCAAACAGACATTAAGGCCTCTGACTTTTAAAAAAGAAGTAAAAACAGAGGTGAAAAGTAAAATGTGAAGAACCAGTTCTGTTGCTCACAGGTCATACGAGGAGGTCTGGATTAATAAAGCAGAGACTGTGTGAGCTTGTCTCTTTCAGCATCGAAATGCTCGGCACAAGCACGCTCTTTACACTCAAGCTGCTCAGTTATAAGGCAGACTGTGTCAGGGAAAAGAGGAGAGAGACAGTAAAGCAAAGAGGATAAAGAGTGCAAAAGCGATCATGCAAGAGGCAGGGTCAACTAGGATGTTTCAGAAGATGACGTTTGAGTGCCTCGCTGCTCTTAAGGTTTCTGCTTTAGCATAAAAATGAAACATTAGATAAAAAAGGGATGTATCCTTGGTAGGAAAAATATTGGTTGTATTTGAAATGTCTGATCTACACACTCTCACTATTTTCCTCTCTTGTTACCTTGTGTAAAGCCTCTTTCTTTTTGCTGTTTTTGTTTTCTTTTTGTGGTGAAACATTGAGTAAACTATTGAGTGCAACATTAATAGTGTGTCTAAGAAACTGAGGAAGAGAGAATATCTGTTGGAAAGAAAAGGGAAATGGGAGGCTTTTTTTTAAATTCAAAATTGAACTTAGCTTTCTCTCACCCCCCCCCCCTTCATTCCCTCCCCTAAAGGTGGTGTACAAGAACAATGATGTACGGTTGGAGCTATCTAGGTTGGCAAAACAGGGAGACCCAAAAATGAAGGTATGTACAGTCAGTAGCATATAACTTTATTAAACAATGTTTTATCCTCTTACACACAGAACACAGACATCTCTTTTTGTATTGCTACTTCCTGTCGGGTCCCGTGAGACTTAAATGGTAAGGGTTTGAACTAAATGGGATTATATTTTTGAGAAGTAGCCACATGCTTTTGCCTTTTACTCAGTTCACAGCTGGAAGCTGGCTTTATGTCAGTCTCAGACTACAAAGTCTTTAATTTTACCTGCAGTGATTTAACAAGCAAAACATTTCAGTGACAGATCCTCCTAACATTTAGTTTTCCTTTATCTGCCTCAGGTGAGTGGTGTGGTGTCCTTTAAGTGTGAGAGTGTGGAAACGCTGGACCCAGTGACCTTTGACACCCCAGAGTCCTATGTGGCACTAAGCAAATGGACAGCAAAAAGGGCAGGATCCATCTCGTTCGACTTCAGGACCACAGAGCCGAATGGGTTGATACTTTTCAGCCATGGCAAACCCCGACAACAGCAACGCAAGGACCCACGCGCCCCTCCTACTATCAAGGTGAAGAATATACGTTCTTATTAAAGCAAATGCAAAATACAGGTTTTTATCTACAGCTGTGTATTAACAATGATTCCACCTGGACCTGTTCATGGGAGGTTTAACAGCGAATTACTCTATTGTGTGCAGTAGTTATTACAGTAATGCGATTTGATGCACCGCACCAGATTATTGCTAGAAGCTAATTCACATCTGTAGTCCCTTGGCAGGTCAGAGCACACACTGCAAACTTACATACAAACAAAAAAAACACATCTCATGAAAAATAAATAATTGAAGGAATGGTAGAGACGAAAGACAAAAGAGAGAAAACAAACTGAGTAGGGTTGCGTAAATTAACATATCCAAAAGGCATGCTTGTCAAATGAAGCAATCCATGAGGATAACAAGTTAGTGAGTGTAGAGCTGTGCATCCTGCAGCAATCTTTTTAACTTGCTTATAAAAATACAAATTGAGCTGTAAGCCCCCACATCGGCAGGTACTGTAAGCCATTCCATTGATTAGAAGCTGTTACAAACAGTGCAGGGAAATGGTACAATCTCTTGCAGAGGACTTTTTGTTGGATCTATCTGAGGATGCTAAGTGAATATATACAAAACTATGCAATGGTGGAGGAGCCAACTGTTTAAATTCCCGTTAAGCTAACATATAAATGCATAAGTAGTCTGAAATATGAGATTGAGAGTCAAGATATGTCTGCCACGCAGCATGACAAATATAAAAGGATTACAGTGTGGGTGAAGATTATGGCTGCATCTAAAGAAAGACATTGTCTGATATGTATTCCAAATTGGTTTTTACATTTTGAACATTTTGAACATATTGCGTAAAGTTACGATTTTTACCCAGTATCATATATTTAAAATGTATTTTAAAACATTTTATATGAAGGTTTGTTTTTTTAAACCCTGAGGTTCTGAGGTCTAAGTTCAAAACAATTTCTTTCCAAAGTCCTTTAATCCAGGGAGTTCATCTAGAAGGATCTTAAAAGATTTTTAGATGCTAAAGGATCCTAAAACAGCCTTCTTATAAGACTTTACATATATTGTTCCACGGTATTTTCTCCACAGTTAAGACAGAAAAGAAAAAAATTCTTATTACCTTATATATTATGGTCATTATTCAAACAGGTTCAAGAAAAAATCCAAACAACTAACTAACCAAAAACAAAATGTCAGTCTTTTCCCTATAAGAGCAGGATTTAATTCCCAGCTAAAATATCCCTTTACCACGATGGGTCTGGGGATTCCTTGGATGAAAAGGGGTACTTATGGTAACCTTATTCTTACAAAAAAAAACCTAGAGGAGCCTTTTCTTCAAAAAATGGGTTCTTCTGAAGGAAGAGGTCCTTCATAGAGCCACAATACTCCTTTATTTTTAAAGAATAAATCTCATATTTTTCTATATACGTGCTACTATTTAATATGAACATTGTCTATGGTTATATTTAAATTCATATCGTACCTGATATCTATTTAAAATGACCTATTTTTCTTAAATAATGATAATAAAGGCAGCACCTTAATTGTCCCTCAAAACTTAAAAAAAGAATTCTTCCCACTTTCCTACCTTTTACCTTTGACATTAACTTCAAGACAATGGTGAGAAGTACATAAACACAAATCATTTATTTGAATAGTTTGAAGATACTTTTCTGTTTCCATTTTTAAGTTACTCTTTACATCTGTCTTTACATTTCAGTTGGAAATAAGGAATACTTGCTGAATCAGTTACAGTTGAATAACATATTAATTACTGTGGCGCTTTTACAATACGAGCTTCTCACCTGTTTCCTTAGTAGGCGGTGGTATTTCTGGTATTAGCCAGATTTGTTAATGTTAATAAACCTCCATTTAAACCGAACCATATTCCATATTGAGTTCTATACCACCAACCATACTTATTTAGGGGTGTTGTCCTTGTATTTCTCAGAATGCTGAAGCTATATCTGTTAAACATGCAGGTGGATTTTTTTGCTATTGAAATGCTGGACGGGCACCTGTACCTGCTGCTGGACATGGGCTCAGGAACCACCAAGACAAAGGCCATCGACAGAAAGGTCAATGATGGAGAATGGTATCACGTTGACTTCCAGAGAGACGGGCGCTCAGGTATGCTCACTGCTCTCTTAACTAAATGGAGGGTGATTAGCTGGTGTACGTAAATATTTTGATACAGCATAACAAGTTCATCTCTCTATATTGTTTTTATTGGATCTGATTTTAGGGTATTGGTTTGGTATTGATGATCTCAATGTGATTTATGTACAGGAACATTGGTAAATTGGATTTTTATTGCCTAATTTATTACATGTTATGAAACACTATGACCACATTTGCCATAAACCTATGCTACCTATCAAAAATACTCTATAACATACTCACATAATACCCATAAAAAGTATTTTCATCACCTTGGTACAGCTTGGTGTAATTATTGTTCTAACTCTGTGTTAATTATAGTCTAAACACCTTTAGTAGAGGCTGCCAGTGCTCTCAGTGGGGGTCTTGTTTGTTTACTGTAACTACTAATGTCTAAAAATAAATGTATTAATGATTTATTGGTGACAGAGCATTGGATGTAGCACTTAAACCAGCTGGAGTCGGCAGAAATCTGGAAAAGGAAGAAAAAAAGGGAAAGAAAGAGAGAGAAAGTAGCAAACAAACAAACAGCAGAATTTGAAAGTGCAGCTTTCCACCTGCAGCTCCCCCCTTTTTCTTCTTCTCCCTCACGTACCAGCTTAGCTTGGGTATTTGCACTAAAAACACCCTCAGCAGGATTGAAACTGCTTTCCCGGTTTAGGGACTCACTCTTTTACCCATTTATTTGATGTTTTAGTCTTGTCTTTGTCTTTATACTACTACCTCGGCTGATCTGGTCTAAGAATACCCCTGATTGGCCCCATTTTGGGCTACATCTTCCAAAGCCAGAAAACAGACATAATGAGGTGAAAAAGTCTAGTTTCCTCTCAGACTCCTTAAATTACAATATGCTGAACAATTTAAATTTTTGCCCAATAACACCAAAGAAATTACAGCCCATTTCACTACCTGATGACTATGGCCTGTGGAGTTTGGGATTTGAATTGCTTCTGATTATGAAAATGATTTGTGGTGGCAATGATGAGGAGTACAGAAAAGGGGAGAAAGGATAATGATGATGATGATGATGATGATGATGATGATGATGATGATGATGATGATGATGATGATGATGATGATGATGA
>JBBBVU010000023.1:7754031-7764792 GCA_037177055.1 Atherinosoma microstoma | reverse complement strand
GATGATGATGATGATGATGATGATGATGATGATGATGATGATGATGATGATGATGATGATGATGATGATGATGATGGCAGTTATTATAATGGCAGTGGTGACATTGATGATTGTGAGGAGAAAGTTCATGATGAAGGTCAAATGATTACTGAGGTTGTTTTGCTGTATTCAGGAACCATCTCGGTGAATAGTGTAAGAACAGCATACACAGCCCCTGGAGACAGCGAGATCCTGGACCTGGATGACACTTTGTACCTTGGAGGATTACCTGAAGATCGCGCTGGACTCATCTTCCCTACAGAAGTATGTTGACAAAGGGTGTCTACAATATGTCAACTATGATTAACATTGGAGCAACAACAATTAAACAATTAGTTAATCAACATAAAATAATTAGAGGTATAATTTATTTTTATAATGATATTTTTTAAATAAAACTGTGGAACTGTGGATTGTTTTAAGCCTTTTACATGGAAAAATGTACAGCTTTTTCTTACTTATATTAAAGTCAATAGAGTATTTACATATGGAACAGGCTTTCCATGTCAAATTAATCAGTTCTGAAAATAATAATGTAATTAATGTAAAGTAAGTCCTTTTGTCAACACAATTTTGTTACATTAACACATTTTACATTCAGTATTTTCCGCAATACCTCAAGCCAAAATATAAAAATGCATTTTTCTGTTCAAATTAATATCATAGTAAAGTAAATATCTTTAGGTCTGAGATTTTTTCCCCACAGATTTAAACTCTACATTGGACAGTTTAATTTCTCAAAGATAATGCCCTATCATATATTTACAGATTTTTCATTATGTTATATTGGCCAGTTTTAAGATATCTGACATACATATTGACGATAAACTAAAATAAACATTTGGCTGAAGCACTACTCGGGAACAATGCAAATAAAAAATGGATTAAATTGGCATTAGATAGATAATAAAACATGCATCATAAGGTTTGAGAACATGAGCACTGGAGCTTTATTCAATACTTAAAAAGGTTAAAGGTG
This sequence comes from Atherinosoma microstoma, assembly GCA_037177055.1. NCBI lineage: Eukaryota > Metazoa > Chordata > Actinopteri > Atheriniformes > Atherinidae > Atherinosoma > Atherinosoma microstoma. Next base: position 7,763,774 of record JBBBVU010000023.1, on the reverse strand, counting down.
TAATGTGTGCAATACTTGTCCATTGAAGGGTTTGCTTTTGATTAGCTGGATATTAGAAGGGCTGTCATTTTTTTCCATTGTTTTCTTGACTTCTGCAGTTACGACACATGACATTGAAACCACTATGTTAGTGTCTGCTGTCATCTATATTCTCCAGTCATTTACAACTTTATGCCATGACTACCTGTTCTTAAAAATAATCTGACATTTTGGCAGCATTGCCTCTGCTCCAGTTTTACTCACAGCAAACTCAACAATAGATTGACTCACTATCCATACTTTAAGCTCTAGCCAGTTAGCTTGCTGATTTCAGGAAAGATTCAAGCAACTGAAGTATCATATGATTTAATCTATTTTCTTTAATTAATGCTCTTATGTATTGTGCCTTTAAAGAATGATAATGACAAAAAATGGATAACCCATCTATTTATTCCAGATTAAACAATCAAGTTCTAGAAAATTATCGTTGGTAACTGTCAGTATTTTCTTCTCATTAATTCAAGCTATTTATTTGTGCTAGCTAAAATATGTAAAAAATAAATTAGCAAAACAACATTTAACTAATACCTAAGAATTACAACTGCCTTCCTCCTCAGGTTTGGACGGCTCTGCTGAACTATGGTTACGTGGGCTGCATCAGAGACCTATTTTTGGATGGGCAAAGCAAAGACATCAGGCGGCTAGCTGAGGCCCAGAGGGCGGTGGGGGTGAAGCCCTCGTGCTCTAGAGAGTCGCCGAAACAGTGCCTATCCAACCCCTGTCAGCACAACGGTGTCTGCAGAGAGGGCTGGAACCGTTACGTCTGTGACTGCTCTGGGACGGGCTACCTGGGACGGTCCTGCGAGAGAGGTGAGGATGACATGGCAGGAGACTGGAGAGGAAGATGACAGAAATAATTCTTTCACTGGCAGACTTAATTGTAATGTGCAGAGATGATAATGACTCATTCTCACAATAGAGATGAGTAAGACGACTGAAAACAGTCACAAAACAGCAACAATTTGTGAAAATTCACAAAATGTCATAATGACAGCCTTGTCCTTTGCTTTTTTGTTTTGAGAACAGTGAGTAATACCAAAAGAATGAGTGACAGGAGACAGATGATGTGAGGTGGAAAGTGGGAAGTCTTAAAGTCTGAAATAACCCCATCAACTGTTAAAAATATATTATGATCATCAGTTATATTGGGTAGTAAAGGTTTTATTCATTATACCTCTGAGTTATGCTTTTTCTCCCTTAAAAGCCCCATCCTAACAGATTACATCAGCATGGCAGTACTTGCTCTGATGCACTAAAAAGGCTCCCTCATAAAAATCTATGGTAGATAAAAAACGTAACTAAAGTCTTTTTTCAAATAGAAAAAAAGAAGCTGAAATAGAGTTTAGGTGGGTTTACCCGACACTACATCTCTTGCGATGCAGATATAAGACTGAAAATGACAGAAGGCCGGCAGGTGGGCAACAGCCTTAAATAGGTGGAGAGAGGAAATGAGGGCAAGAAAAAAATGCTCAGCAACAAAAATAATAATAGTGCTGTATCTTTTTTTTTAATTTAAAATTACACATTTTCTGTGTCAGAGGCAGAGCAATAAAATGCTGGCAGGATAAAGGAGAAAAGGAACAAAGGTGAAAAAGAAGAGGTGTGTGGAAGCAGAGCTGCAGACAGGACTATTGGACTGCTATAGATGTAGTGACTGGGAATCGATGAGAGAGGAAATGTGCAGAAAGCAGGGAGCAGAAGCTGTGACTGAGGAGGGTGGATTCACCGAGCTGGAACCGCCATATGACAGCAGGTGAGGAGAAGAGGAGGAATGGGAGATGGGAATAGAAAATCTGACAGAGAGAGAGAGAGTTATGAGAAAAGGTATGAATTCAGATAGAAAGAGAAATGGCAAGTAGAAAAGATTGGCAGAGGGACCGATACAGGCCTGTTGAAAGGAGCGAGATGGAGTCAGACAAGAAGAAGAGCAGAAATGTTGTTTGTGTCACAGCTGCTGATGCGTCTCAAGTGATATTTGTACTATCATCTAACAGCAGATATACAGCGCACTCACAGACGCTCGCCACTTTTCTGAAAGGTGTAGATATGGAAATGTTTTATTTCAGGGGATCAAACATCCGCAGTGCATCCTCTTCTTCCTTTTCTTAGCTCTGTCCTCCTGCCTACATCTTTCTTCATCCCTCTCTGTGTGCATTGAGGGGTCACTAACTGGTGGTTCGGTGGATTAAAGGAAGCACAGATGGAGAAGCAGATGGAGAGAGTGATTGGCCATGTTTGTGCCTTCTACCTGCGGTTTCTCCATCCCTTTTTCCCTCCCTCATTCTCTCACTCTCTCCTTTGTTCCCCCTCTCTTCTCTTTAATGAACCAATGTGGTCGTCATGCTTTGGCACTGAGATGAATTCTTATTTTGTTTGCACCACTCTTTTAAGTTCTATCCTGCCTTCTTTGATGTGATGATTTAATAAGCAGTAAGTATGAGGGAAGATTACACAGTGAATTTCCTTGACGATACATTATGTTTAGATGCGTTGACACGTGTCAACGCATCTAAACACAACCCTACGGCAAATGTGCCAAATCGAAAAAGCTTAAAGATAATTACTGAAAGCTTTCTGAATATTTGAATAATATAAAGATTTACATTTCTGTGTAAATGTTTCCATGTTTATAGACACATAAATCTATCAAGAAAATATGCTTTCAGACCAAACAGACAGTTATAGCAGTGTATAAGAAGTGGATGTAGTCACAATGATGTCAGCCAGAAATGACCATATTTGGACAACAGAAGAAGAAGGAAATGGAAACTTCAAACCTCCTTCTTTAAAGATACCACCAGCACACAGTTCAGATATTAAAGGGAATTTAACCTCAGACAACATGATAACTTGTGGAAAAGATTGTTTTGATATGACAGAAGTTCACATTTATAGTCTGAGTAAAGCAGCAAATAAAGCCACGTTCTGATTTTGTCACATCTAAAAAATAAATGTGTTGTTGAACAGCCAGCCACATATGAAATGTAAAAAACAATCCTAAAGTGAATTAAATTGAATCTCTAAATCTCTGCTCTCAGACGCTGGGGATGCATCCATATGGCACACCATTTGACAGATCTCAGATCAGCTCAAATGAAACACATGGAGCAAACAGAGTTCATTTGAAGTGAAGCGGCTTAAATGTGAAATTCCAAACACAAACTGCTGAGTTCAGCCACCTTCCAAACTAAGTACCCAACATTGTTAAATTATGAAACTTGCATTCTCATGGTAGATATGTCCTAGTTGCCAATGATTTAGCAGACATACATTAGCACAGCATGAGCCCACTAGCAAGGGAGCAAGAGACTGGGTCTGGTGGTTGCAACAGGGTATTGTTGTGTCTGTTCATCCCAGTTGAAAAAAGACTATAAAAGTACCAAGTGAATAAATAATAAGGCGGCTGCTGGCGGTGATCCTGAACTCTTTATCACTGCAGCTCTGCACGAAATGAATCCACACAGCATCCACTGACCATAGTTACTCCTGAAACTTCATTGTCTCAGTCAGCGTGCTGCCCTTGGGTCCCTGCGATGCACTGCTGGTGTGTTGCCAGGTCTGCAGTGGTGCTGCATTTCAGCATTGCTCTTCAAAAAATCAACTCGGTTTTTCCATATTCTTGTCCGGTTAAGTTGTTTAACTTCTGACATCCAGAGAAGCTAGACCAGTGAGAAGGCAAAACCATTATCTGGCTGGTTGCTAGTCAGAGGCTAATGCTTCTTGGAAGGCCGCCTATTTACAATGGTTTAGTCTTAGATGCGTCATCGCTTTTGCTTGCCTTATATACACAACCCCTGTGTCATGGATGTGTTATTATAGACCTGCTCTCAAAATCCTAAGCAGAAAATCTATAAAAACACGATTGAATCAAGTACATTTCTCAACCTTTTAAAATGTTTCAAGCAACTACTGTTTAACACATAGACGTCACTTCCATGCAAATTAATTTGCTTTACTTGGGCTTTCGTGACTTGAGTGTATCAATCACTGCCTATGAGTTTAAGGATTAGGGACTTCCATATTGTCCTCATTGTGATGGCTACAGCCTTGTTTTGGGACCACATATTTAGTGGATTCTCTGAGGGGGCCGACCCACCAAACTTTCCCTATAGCTACATATCTGCAAGGGCTGCGAATAGGAACACATTACCTTGAAATACTTCTTACAATTTTGTACATTTTTGTCTGTTGATTTGAAAGTTCTGCATCATTAGTGACAAAAGTTTCATTCATTTATAGGACTAATATGTACCTCTTGGAAACAGCTTTCACAGTGATGATTAAGAATCAACAGTTTAATAAGTTGACCTTTGGATAAAAGCGTCTGCTAAAACAGTGGTTCCCAACCAATTTTCCTCGAGGACCCCCTTCACGCAAATACCAAAAAGCCATTTCGTGCTGAAAGATTCTCATCATAAATACTGGAGTCCCTAGTCCTTAGGTAAAGCCAAAGTTAAATTAACAACAAAAAGCCTTACTTTTTTTTTCTTAAAATAGGTATAATGTGTGGACATTAATCACAATGACCCCTGTGCTCTTCGGGGGGGGGGGTCTCGGACCCAGGCTGGGAAACCATTGTGCTAAATGACTGTACAGTACTTATATTGTGGACTTTGGGAGGAAGCCATAGCTCATTTAAAAACTCATATAGGCAAAATAAAAAAATACAAATACCAGGCAAAAAGGTCAAAGGAAACCAAAACACTACCGTTATGTATCCTTAGTTGTCAGTAACTGTTTGATACCTTTAAGAGTAAGAAAAGGGTTGCAGTATTTACCTGAAGGGCCTTTTGTTTGCCTTAGGGTGCTTTTCAGAGTAGCTTTTTTCAGTTTCTACTGTGAGGACCCCAAGTGAAAGGTATACTTCCTTCTATGTGAGGAAGCATTATGTGAGTTTAGCTATGGTTATAGGTACAGATGGCAAGTTGTCAGAGTGAATACTGATTGGCTTTTCTTTTTTCTGTTCACCCTACTTTGTGCGCGTTAAAAAAGAAAGATTTCCCAAAATAGTCAGATTATACCAAAAAAAGAAAAAAAAACTTTATTGATAAAATCTATTCTTCTGTTTTTCTTGAAAGCATCTTCACTTTACTTTTAGAGCCAAAATTAGAAGCCTAATATAGGTCTCAAGGAAAGATGGGATTGGATCTGAGTACCAGAAGCAGAAAAAAGACATTAAGAGAAAAAGACCTAGTCGGTTTCTGGATTTTGATGTTTTTATTGACACTCACAAAAAATAAATAAAATAAAATAAAATTGCTGGCTTCATCCATAACCTGTTCTGTTGGTATGATCCATCTGGTATATGCTGCAGGCATCTAGCAGTTTGTGACAGAGTCGGTGTATATTCTGCTGTCGTTTTCGTTTTCATTTCCCTGACATAAATAGGCCTGCACACTTCCTTTTCACCAACGCGCCATCCTCTGTTTGCCTGGTAGTGAATCAGGTGCTGTGGCGGGGAAAATTTTGTCAGCTGTCTCCCTTATCAAAAAAATGTGTGCACGTGTGTGCGCTGGGGCAGGTGTATGTGTGACTGTTATGTTATCTGTGATATAACAGGCCAACCACCTCCTTTTCTTCCCCAAGTTAATGAGGGTTCATTTGCATTTTAGCCAAGAGCTTTGCTGCCTCTCCCTCCTCCTCTCTCTTTTTTGTGCTCTGTCCTTATTTTCTCTCCCCCAGCTCTCACTTTACTAAACCCTCTTCTGTTCACACTTAAATTCACTCACTTATTCTGACATGCACACACATACACACACACAAACACACACACTATCTCTCTTTTCCCTCCTTTTCTGCTCATCAGTATTCATGACACCTTCCTCCCTTCCTGTTCTCTTGTTTTGTTTTTTTTTGCCTCGGCTTCAACCGTCTCACAGAGAAACAGGGTGAGAGAAAAACGAAGGAAGAATTATGTAGAGAAGTATAGGAAGAAGGGAATGAGGAACAGCAGATAGATAGCAACACAGTGGCATAGAGAGTGTGTTTAGCTGTGTATGTAATTGGCCAATAAAAACAGGGTTCTCAAAGGTAAACAGTTTAGTGTACAGGGATTGGCCCCAGCAGGTAGCAGGAGGAGAAGATTATGAACATGTAAATGAGTATGCAAAAGACATTAAAGTGGGATCACCTGAGCTTGTTACATTATGACTCCAGGGTCTGGGATGTCAGCGACAGTGGCTAACACACTCACCACCATGCATTCTGATTTAACCGGATAATAGGGCCAGCCAACCAGCTGTGGCTATTTATGCACCCTCTTCTCTGAGGCGGGGGAGTGATGATGAATTAGGGGTGGAAAGTGATGCGATAATTTTGTAGGAGCAGGTTTCGAGTCTCACCATGTCACAGCGGGGGAACAAGGGAGTGTAACATACTTTGTCGTGTTTGGATCTGATTCACTCATTGTCAGAAGCTTTTGTATTCTCCCCCCCATGAGTGTTTTCCCTGTCACTCTTCTTTCCTGTTCATCTTTTTCTACCCACCTCCCTTGCACCATCTTCCTCCACCTGTCATATCCTCCATCATTCCTTTCTCATTCGTCCTTCTCTGTGTTTCTTGCTCAGATGCGACCATCCTCTCTTACGACGGCAGCAAGTTTATGAAAGTGCAGCTACCTGTGGTGATGCACACCGAGGCGGAGGACGTCTCGCTACGCTTTCGCTCCCAGCGGGCCTACGGTGTTCTCATGGCAACCACGTCCCGTAACTCCGCAGACACCCTTCGTCTGGAGCTGGATGGGGGCCGTGTCCGACTTACTGTCAACCTAGGTACACCGCAAACACAAAACTGCAGCCTCTTAAACATTTTTTAATTACCTGTCAGGGGAATGTAGCTGATTCTGGCCTCTTGGCTATTTCTTGCCAAGAAATGTCTTTAAATGTTGATTCATATTTTTTATTTACTTTGTAAAATAAACTTGCACTTACCTTTCAGATTATTTTGCTGTATTTAAAGTAAATTTTTCAAGACTGGATTTCAATGGCAATGACTGAGCATTTGTATGGGCTTATCTATGAATGTGCACACACACACAAACATTTGCAGTTGAAGGTTTTTGTGTTGAACAGAGGGTAAAGCCCTAAGCTGCATTCTCTGCTCACTCCCAGCAGACCTGTGCATCCCTAACATCTTAAAAAATAAATGCCAAACCTCAAACACACAAACATTATCCTCTCTCACTTTTTTTCTTCTTTTTTTTTTTCGTTCATTTTTCAGCCTCACTCTTTCATAGTCCCACATGAATTCCAAATACATTCACAAGCTAACACACACATCCTTACAGAGGGGTGCATGTGTTTGGTCTCTGGTTGTCTGCAGCCACGTCTTCTCCGTGGTTGACGCCGCACGACACACCCAAAGCATCGTGGCTAAAAGACAGGCCGAATCTTTTGAGCGTTGGTGGAGATTTGTGCTCTGGATGGGCGACTCGTCTATTGGGATGTGTTCGGTGTCATTAGACTAACTGACTCACATGACCCATGTCAGTCTCCCGCTGCTTTTGATTGGTGACTGAAAGTGTCACTCAGGCCAGAGCTGACAGTGAGCACACGTGCTGTGATAAACTACTATCCGGATTATTTTTTAAATTGACTAAAAGTTCAAACCCCTTTCATTTGATGCACACTGTTGTAAGAAAGCACATGGTCCTGTGAGAGAGGAAAGTGTGTGTTTTCTCAGCAGTGTGTGCACGTGTTTGTATAAACACGCTACGTGCAGGGTGTGTCGATGTGTGCGTCCCCAGGGCGTGGGAAGTATGTCTATGTGTGCAGCATTAACCCTCTGCTCTGCTCTCCCTCCAGACTGTATCAGGATAAACTGTACAGCCAGTAAGTGATCCTCCATCTCACCTAACTCCTCCCCCTCCCCTCTTCCTCCTCAGTATGTCTGCGCTTTTAACGTGTCTGACTTTCCCTACCTTTACCATGTTCGTCCATTTCATCTTAATCTGTGTGACATGTGTCTGTGTGTAGCTATCTACATGTGTGTGTGTGTGTAAGTGTGTGTCTGTGTTGGACAGGAGAGGTGCACATATGCCCGTTGAGAGTCTGCATGTTCAGGCACTCTGCAGGAGAGGTGCGATTTTTGCTGAGGGCCAGGGTTTTCCAGGTCGGCCATTTTAGCAAAGAAGGATAGACGGAAGAGAGGATGGTGGGGGTTGAAAGGAGGGGGAAATTAAAGAAAGAGAAGCGGAGGATGAGGAGAGAATGTGAGTAGGAGGTGTTCAAGTGAAATTTGGTGTGCAGAGAAAGAAGAGCTGAGGAGGCAAAGCGAGGTAGCAGGTGGAAGAATGCAACTCAGAGCTAACTAATTACTTCTTCATGCCGGAGACAAAAGAGGTGTTATCCCTCACGATGTCTCTCATTGTCTCACCTTCATCCCAGCGTCTACTGAGTTGTTTTCTTTGCTCCTTTGTTGCGCTTCTCTTTAGCTGTACATGAGAGATTTTTGGGGGTAGCGTTTCATTTTTGCGTGTGTGAACGAGTGCCTGCGCATTCTGCGTTCTTTTCATCGCCCCGTCTGTGTCTGTGTGTTTTTCTGGGTACGCTTTGCCGTGTGATGTGTGTGTTTTCTGCTCATCCCGCTGCGAGCGGAACTGAATCCCTGATGAAGTTTAATTCCCTCACATGGAGATCCTCTGTCACGACCACAGAGAGCGCAGGAGAGCGAGTTAGAGAGAGACGAATACTCTGTGGCGGCAAAGAGGTGGTGAAATGGACGACTGCAGTTGCCATAGTAACCTTACTAGCCACACAGCGCTGTTGCTATTCTGCATGTCTGCTGGCCAATTTTAGACCAGTTGTCTCAATGAACATTTCAGTAGGCAGCCACTTTTCTGGCACACTGTGCATACAATAAATTATACATATCAGATTCAAAGAGGAAGATAAAATGTATTTAACAGCCAGGCGCCCCTGAAATAGTCCACTCAGCAGCCAAATAAAAGCCTGGGCATTGCAGAAATTTGAGGCTTATCCTTCAAACGAGCCATTTGTTTCTTAGGGCTAATGAAATATGAATTACTTTTAGTCATTTTATTTTCATTAGCCTCCAATAAAAATCCTCAGTGGTTTATGTTACTTGGTTAGATTAGTATTTCCACTGCAGCAAACAGCCTGTGTTTTCTTACTGTTTAAGTTCCTCTCTCCATTGCCTTTTAGGTTTAACCTGACAGAGTGCAGACAGTCTAGCAGCTTACCATTAGTCCCAATTCCCCGCGCTGGATGCTCTTTTAACGCCGACCCAAAATAGGTCCTCGTTTGCCTGTGCCTCCTCCTGCTCCCAGGTTGAGACAGATCACTGCTTCAATCTCACATCAGTCTGCTCGTTCTTTGAGTATTTGGTTACATGTGCAACGACACAGACACACGCATAAACTCACACAGGCATACACATATTCTCTCCCTTACTCAGTGCTAGGCAGTGATCCATGGTAACAGGATGAGATGCTCATGCCCAGAGCACAGCTGAGTCTCCTCGGGGGAATTCTGTGTCCTCTCTTAATGCACTTTTAGCTCTGGAAACTCGTTGGCCACTCGTGCATTTCACGCTGCCAGATCCATTTTGATTGACCTCTCATATTTGTTTGATTAAGCTTGCGCAATAGCATTTTTCTTTACTTCCCCACGCGCGCATGTGTGTGTGTGTGTGTGTGTGTGTGTGTGTGTGTGTGTGTGTGTGTGTGTGTGTGTGTGTGTGTGTGT
>JBBBVU010000023.1:7733200-7753931 GCA_037177055.1 Atherinosoma microstoma | reverse complement strand
TGTGTGTGTGTGTGTGTGTGTGTGTGTGTGTGTGTGTGTGTGTGTGTGTGTGTGTGTGTGTGTGTGTGTGCACGTGCACCGGCTTGATTGATGTAGACATGCTTGACATTTTCTGCAGCAGAATCAGTTCGGGTCAGTTTACTTCTCACCTCCTTTTTCCCCCAACCCCCCCCCCATCATTACCTCCTATAGGTCACTGTAAGCAGACTCGGTCACACTCCTCAAGCCGAAAGCGAAAGGAAGGAGAGTGCGTGTGTGTGTGTGTGTGTGTGTGTTGGGAGGTGGTGGTGTCGTGTTCAAGGTTGGAGGGGTGCTTGTAAAGAGTAAGAGCAAGGGGACACTGTCAGTCTGTCAAATGTGTGCAGTCAAGTATGCGAAGATATGAGGTGGTAGATGGGCAGAGAGAGAAAGACATCATGCGAGGACATCACAGCTTCTTTCATTCTGCTGCACATCAGCACCTTGGAGAGCTCTCTGTACACGTTCCTCCGTGTGTTTAGTGCCACCATGAGGCTCGTTTCGGCATTGCACTCTTGTGGAAAATGTCAACGCTCTCACGTTGAAGGATACAAACTTATACATGTGTGGAGGTTGGAGGGGTTTTTGAAGGTGCCATCAAGAGGGTGCGAATGTGAAGACTGCGCATGTGTGGGTTGTAGGTGGTCATCATGGTGGCGTAATCTGTCCACAGATGGATTGTCTCAGCGTGGGCCTGCTGTGACTCACAGTCTCCATCTTAGGCACCCAAAGCATTCATTTATGTTAATCTTTCTGTCTGTCTGTGTCACGTCATCTGTCTCCTTGGTATATCTACAAAGAGACTTGTCTGTCTGTCTGTGTGAGTAGACACAAAGGTGTTTGTCTCCCCAGGATATGTATGATTCCTTTCTCTTCCCTTACTGGCATCCATTTTCTCAGTTTCTGTCCTTAAATTTTAATTCAACCTGCCTGGCTCTCTGCTTCTACTTCTTCTTTGGTTCTCTTTTCCTGTCTCTCTACAAATCTGTCTCTGTCCACCTCTCTGTGCTTATGTTAATGGTGCTCTGGGCTATGTGTAGGTAAAGGCCCAGAGACCATCTTTGCTGGGTCAAGCCTCAATGATAATGAGTGGCACACAGTGAGGGTAGTCCGGCGTGGAAAGAGCCTTAAACTCACCGTGGACGACCTGCAACCTGTTGAAGGTAATTGCAGCAACCTGGCTTGTAATCCCCCCCCCAAAAAAAGACATAACCAGGTCTTAATTTTACATGTTGTGTGACAGCTGCTTGTATTCTGTGTAAAAAATGATTAATGTTTAATTTCTTTTACATAAACTGATGAAAATTAAGGTTTTTATTTCTTTTTTAGACAACATCAGTACCTGTGGAAGTGAGAATAATAATTCTTTTATCATGATAAGAAGCCACTGCACATGTACTGGCATTAATGTTTCTAATGCTAAATAAGCATTAGCATTAGTATTCATTTTAGTATGTACCAGTTTCACTTGAAACCCAACTGTCCGTAGCCCTCACGTCTGAAGTTTATCCCCGCCACCAGGTCAGATGGCGGGCGACCACACCCAGCTGGAGTTCCACAATGTGGAGACGGGCATCGTGACGGAGAAGCGATTCATGCCTGCCGTGCCCTCCAATTTCATCGGCCACCTTCAGGGCCTGACTCTAAACGGCATGCCCTACATTGACCTGTGCAAGAACGGCGACATCGACTACTGCGAGCTTAATGCCGTGATTGGTTATAAGACCATCGTGTCTGACCCCATCACCTTCCGCTCCCGCTCCAGTTTTGTCACACTGCCCACGCTGCAGGCCTACTACTCCATGCATCTCTTCATGCAGTTCAAGACGACGTCCCCCGATGGTCTCATTCTCTTCAACAGAGGAGACGGCAATGATTTCATTGTCGTAGAGTTGGTGAAAGGGTGAGCTGGATAATAAATTGATCCATTCATGTGTCTGTGTAGCATCCTCAAATTATGAAATTATATCCAAAATATGAACAATTAAAGAATGAATATGGATATTTGTCCAGCAAAAATTAATATACATGTTTAATTTTCCCCTTAGTTGGGATTTCGCTTGAGTTTGTCCTTCATAAAAAAAAAAAAGAAGAAAAGAAAAATGTTGACAGGAAGGTGAAAATGGGCTGATAAATGCATAATAAGAAAAATGCACAAGCCAAGCAGCTCTCTTTAATTAAGCTTGTACAAGACAGATAATAATGCCCTGAAGTGTGTGACCCTGTGTTCTTCATCACAAGTACGGTTAATTTGCCTCCTCCCTTCTCACTTGTTTAACCCCGTTCTCTATTCTCTTCTTCTTCCCCCCCCCCAGCTACCTTCATTACATTTCTGACTTGGGCAACGGAGCACACCTCATCAAGGGCAACTCAAACAGTCCTCTTAATGACAACCACTGGCATAATGTGCACATTTCCCGGGATACTAACAATCTCCACACAGTCAAGATTGACACCAAAGTTACCACACAGACAACAATGGGCGCCAAGAACCTTGACTTAAAGGGTACGAAATAATATAAGAAAAATATGTTAATCTGAAGGTATAGAGTAATATTTGTATCCATAAAATTCTGTTAATGCACTTGTGCTTCATAGGACCCTTTTATGGACAATAAATGAACAAATGCTCATTAGTCTTGAAATGATTAGTAGGTTAAGAAAAAAAAAGTCTGGCCTTTGGGAATAGACAAAATAAGAACAAACCAGCCACTCTAAAACTCACTAATTAATACCTTCTATCTTGTTTTTTCAATCAGTACAAAAGCAAAGTCTAAAACAAATTTACTATTTTATAAGGGGGGGGGGGGTATATGCCAGACTATATTCTGGCCAATGAGCTTGAAGGTGTTTTTTCTGCCTGTTGATAGAGCCGGGCTTCCTGCATCTCCCTTTGTACTAAAATAAGTAACTGTCTTCCGGCAGTAGCTGTATATTAACATACAGACATGAGAGCGCTATCTAGTTTATAGTATAACTCTCATTAAAAAAGCAATTAAACATATTTCCTGCTGGAAAATTAATGGGCAACAGCATGCATAATCGATAGATTGCTTCTAATTTATCAAGCTACTCACTCCCAAATAGTAAAAGGTACCGTATCACTACAAACTGAATAGATTTGGGTTTCCTGCTGCTTGTGAGATAAACAATTTGAAAGACATGAGCTTAGATGTTAAAACGTAAAATGTTAATGTTTAGTCAATAATGCATCAATCATTGGTTCATAAACTGCATTCTATTGTGTTGCTGCTCGACAGGTGATCTGTACATCGGGGGTGTATCCAAAGAGATGTACAGAGAACTGCCTAAGCTGGTCCACTCCCGTGAGGGATTTCAGGGTTGCCTGGCAACAGTTGATCTGAACGGCCGGCTTCCGGACCTTTTGGCCGATTCCTTGGCAACCACGGGACAAGTGGATAGAGGTTGCGAAGGTGAGGCACAAACAAACCAGTAGATCTCCTCTGGCCCCCATGTTCCTACTGCCTTTTCTTTCAGTTTTCATTTAAGTCACGCTCTCTGTTGTTAGGATAACCCACTAACCCAGCTCTCGGCCTGTCAGATGTAATTCTTACTCTCCTTCTTTTCATCTTGTCCTCGCTCTTTCTACACATTGTGTTTTCTCTCTCTGTTCCACTCTTTCAACAGTTCACAGGCATCTGTGTGCATTAACTAACCATCTAACTTAATTTGCTTGTTTGCTTTTTTGTTGGGCTGACAAAAGTTACATTGATGAAAGCTGACTTGCAAGGTATATCACTTTGTGTGAGCATGTGAGACACGTGTGCGAGAGTGTGGAAATGTATGTGTGCGAGTGTTGAAACTACCCAGTGGTGTCCAGTGTTGTGTGGATCCCAGTGATCCAGATTCAAAGGTCAGAGTTGATTTATCCTCTCCGAGTCACCACAGTGATTCCATCACATTGGAGACATTCCCACCGCTTGATATGAGTTGACCACTGCTCCACCGCCCAGGTTGCCTAGCTGCATGCTCTCTAATCCTTCCAAGTGACTCCCAACCTAAACTTCAATACTTCATTGGTGATTCATTTCACACCTTTTCTTCCAACCTTCATGTTAAAACTGCAACTAAGGAGAACTAAGTTAAGAGCTTTGACATTCTCCTCTTGTGCAGTTTTAGCATGAGGCAAAGAGAGAGAGAGGTGGCAGACTGCTGATGACAGAGTATTGAGATGATGGCCTTTAAACATAACTCTACTTCTTATGTTTGGCTCCTCCTTTTGTCCTTCACCCATTCATCTAGCCTCACCACCTGCATGCTCTTCACATTTGGCACTTTCCAGTTCAGGTTAACATTGGTGGATAACATAGCATTTTCTTTTAGTGTGAAGCTTAAGAATGGGAGGCCTATCCACAACATCTTAGTCTCACTAACACTACTAATCATAATATCACGGCATAAAAGTTTCCGATGATTAAACTGCGAATGTTTCAAGGAAATGTGGTCTAAGAATAACCACATTTTCCTGCCAGAATGTTGTGAACTCACTGGGCTGCAGACAAAATTCCCCCAAAACAGTGTGTTTTTGTTCTCTTTTCCTAACTCCTGCATCCTTCCACCCCATTGCGTCTGTCACTGCAGGTCCCAGTACGACGTGTCAAGAAGACTCCTGCTCAAATCAGGGAGTTTGCTTGCAGCAGTGGGAGGGCTTCACCTGTGATTGCAGCATGACGTCTTATGCAGGGCCTCTGTGCAATGACGGTGAGTCTCTTCTTTTATTCTTAGACACATGATGGATCCCAGAGTAGGTTTTTTTTTAGCATTTTATTTAAAGATATATTTTTAGATGCTATAGATAAAAAGTCATCCCACTTCTTTATTTGATTTAACCCCTTTTTAGAACTGAAGCAAGCGTGCTTGTGCCCTTTCAGAGGCCTCAGGTCTTGATGGGTTAATTTAGGATAAAAAATAAGTTTTTATGTTTGTCCCTAAAGGTCTCTAAACTTCAGAAAACAGCACATCAAATCTCAACCCTGGCATAAAACTGCAGATATAAGACTAGTGATGTTGAAAAATTTAATTTGAAATTCCAAAATCAACATATTTATTTGTGCAATTATCAGAGCCACCATGAGAGGGCACTGTTAGCTGTTTCTACAAAGGTAGAAAAATGCTACCCTCTCAGTTGGCTTTTAAATTCTTATCTGTCCCTAACATTAGATAAGATTATCTCTGTATTCTCTTCTCTAAAACTGATTTACCCTCTGCAGGTTTAGAATTGGGATGCATAACAGGGAATTTTGTCTCTCTATGAGTCAAACTGTTGTATGAGCTGTTATTTGTATTAGTCACTTCTGCCTCCTGCAGTAGTGTTAACTAATTTGGGATACAGATCTTTTTTCAAGCTTGTAGGAGGAAGATTCAGAAACATGGAAGGCCATTCAGAAGTCATATTTTAAAGTTTAAAATCATAATTTTATTTTTCCTGATGCTCATACTTTTATTTTTCCTGATGCTCATACTTTTAAAATGTTTTCCAAAATATAGACAGAGGTTGAGCCACACTGTCAAATGGACATATTTGTAAATACATTTCTTTTTCTGTACGGCCACAGCTGGGACCACTTATATCTTTGGTCGTGATGGAGGCCGAGTGATTTATACATGGCCCCCTAATGAACGTCCCAGCACCAGAGCAGATCGACTTGCCCTCGGCTTCAGTACCCAACAGAAACATGCAATCCTACTCCGAGTGGACAGCGCGTCTGGCCTGGGAGACTACCTTCAGCTGCAGATAGTAAGTCCTCACAACCACTGTTACACAGTCATTAAAAAACACACATGTGTGTTTTAATTGTGTATTTTTACATGTTACTCTCTCTTAAATAAACCCACATCATCTGTATTAGACATGTCTTCACACTCATCCTGATTCCACTTCAAAGTGAGCAGTGTCTCATAATTCAATACAGCCACTCCAATAGTTGAATTCAGAGTTTTATTGTTCATATCTCATTATGACAAAACCTGCACAGATAGTTATTACTTAATGATTTATTCCCATCATGATTGGGAACAATGTTGCATTACTTGTAATTAAAATCAAAGTTAAATATGTAATTTAGCCAAAGTATCACACAAATAGGTTTCATCCTAAAACAAAAAAGCAGAAACATTAGAAGTAATCTCATTTTGTCTTATTTGTGTACAGTTGCCCTACATTTTTACATCTCTGGATTTAATTGGTTCATTAATTGCATTACTCTTTTCAGCCCCTGATTGTAACTATAATGGTTTATCCTTCTTATTTGCTCATTATGTGGAAACGGGAACAAACAAAGCAGCTGAGCCTCATTCAGTCATGTATTTGTCTGAGTGATTTGATGGCCTCTTTAATCAACCATGTCCCAGAGAGCTCTGATAAACTGTCACGGGTTTGCAGTCATAACAGCCACATGGGCATTATTGGTAATTTATAGAAATATTGCACAACTATGAACCATTTAACTGTCACATTTCCATCTGTAATGATTGATAGATTATATTTCTTCATATTTCTTCTTTATTTCATTTTTTTTATTATTTTTATTCCAAATGAATATCTTGAAACTTTTAGAAGGTAGAAGAAGAAAAAACTATTTCTAAGCTACATACAGCAGATATAAATAGGGATGATTTAGGTAAAAAAAAATAAAAAAAATAAACAAAACAAAAAAATACAGGGATAAATACAACAGCAGAATACTAAATAGTGAGTGACATTGTCCTGGCTTCTGTCATTACATCCTATTTGAAACTCTCAAGAGTATGGAGCGACATATTTGAGCAAATGCTTACATAACAGATTGTTGTATCAGTTGCAAGAGAAACGGTTCCTGATTTACTGAATAGGGCCACACAAAAGACTTGTATTTATAACAGTGCCTAAAATTAATTTAATCATGAGATGAGTCACAGTGTCAGTTTTCAGTTTTATGTTTAACTTGCAAAATTATGGAATTATTATCATATAAACCCATCAACCTTCTTACGAGGAGAGTCTTTGGTTTATGTGAGTATTTTTGACTGTAACCCATTATTGGATCATCCACTTTCACTCTTATTTAACTCCATCAGCATCAAATTAGACTGTTAATGGTAGGGTTAGGGAGCAGTTAGTGGTTGGGGTTTTCTAAAGCAACACGATTAATGACTTGTAGGATTTGAATGGTCCAACTCCACCTTCCTTTTACTTTATTTTACTTGTTTATTTGACAGGCACAGAACATGTTGAAAAACAAAGGAACACTTCTAAATATGGCAGATTTAGCCAAAGGGCTTTTTTTTCATCTGTTGTCCCTGGTCAGGTCTTACAAAGGCTCTCTGGAATAAGGAAAAAGAGAAACAGAAAATTGAGAGGAAAACCATTAACCATCGATCTAAAAATAATAATCAATGAGATCAAAAAGGGATAAAAACAGAGACAAAACTTGCTCTTCAGTCATCACTTCGCCATTTTAACATAACCCCGTATCTGATAGAGATGTTCACATCCCTCTTCCTCAGGACAAGGGCAACATTAGGGTGGTGTTTAATGTTGGCACTGATGATATCAACATCGAGGAGAGCTCCAAGTTTGTCAACGATGGGAAGTACCACATTATTCGGTTCACCCGCAGTGGTGGCAATGCAACCCTCCAGCTGGACGACCTGCCAGTCATAGAGCGTTACCCTTCAGGTAGGCCCTGCCCCGCCCACATAAGCCCAGCCTACTGACTCATCACAGCACTACCTGTCCTGAGGCAGAGCTAACTACACCTCTGTCCAAATCAACCCACCTCCTCCTGATTGATGAACCACATCAGTGTTCCTTTCAATGTTTATTTTCAAACACTGAGGTTGGGAAATATAACTGCAGCTTTGTTTTATGTTATTGTGTTTGAAATATGTGTGATCTGACATGAAACTTGACTTTTTAAACCATAAAATGAGATAGTTATTACAATAGCATGTATACTATCCAGTTATGTTATGCTAGGCCTGTTAAATAGTGTTAAAGGTAATTTCTGAAAATAGTTAATTCAGGTGTCAGTGGTTTTTCTCACCATAAAAGAAAATAATAACAGTTGGTGCATTTTTTGGATAAATAATAATTTAAAACTTGTCATATTTTGAGATAAATGTTTAACTAGAGAGAAAAAAATAAGAAAAAGAAAAAAGTGTATTTTGTTGAATATAGTCTTTGGTTTTATATTTGTTTGTTTTTATATTTAAAGTGGTAATCTTAACACAATGAGACTCTAGGTAGCTAAAATGCGAAATGCAAGTTGTTGTGAGGTGTGTGTGAGGGTTCTTCCTGTATGTAACTCTAAACTCAGTCAGTCATATACAGTATGTGACAACTGTAACATTATTTCCCTGTGCTCTTGCAGATGTTAACCCCTGAAATGTTTCTTTAAATTAAACCCAATGAACAGAGAGTAAGAGTCCGCTCACTGGAAACGTAGTGAATGTAGCTCCTCTAACGAAGCTTACCTTAACACAGTGACATGCTAACAATGAGCAGACCATTACTTTCTTTTCATTGCTGTTCTGTTTGTATCCAGCTCCTGTACCACGTATGGATGTGCGTAATTACTACTGTGTTTTCATCTCTAAATTAAAGGCAACAATGATAACGAGCGCCTGGCCATCGCCAGACAGCGAATCCCCTATCGGCTCGGTCGAGTAGTTGACGAATGGCTACTCGACAAAGGTAAAAACCCTGATTAAAATTCCTTAAAACTTTGAGCTTTAAAATACAATTTGAAGGCAGTTGATTATACTTTATTGTGCACCATCAACTAACATCTAAAAATCTAAATCCATAACTAAGTATTTAAAAGTTGGGCAGCTGTAGTGTGTAATACTGTGTAAACTGTAGTGCCTGTGAACGTATCTTGTTAGTGTGTATCTGATAATATCAGGTTAAAGGGACGATGGAGAGATTTAAATGTGAATAAATCAGAAAATAGAAAAAAGAAGTACTGATAAAAGATGCTTTATTAAGACTGGTAAATAATTTTTATCATCAAATTGTAAACAATAAAGCATTCACTAAAGATTATATGCTGAAAAAAGATTTGTAATCAAATTAAAGTACATGCAAAGTATGGTGACATGTAAGAATTATGTAAATTTGAAATGACTAATAGAATTATGCTTTTTGAAAAAAAAATGTAAAAGTTTTCCTCCTAAACTTCAGCAGAGCTACTTAAATTAGCCTCTAGTCCCTTTAACAGTGAGCAGTGCTAGAGCTTATAAACTGTGCATGCTTTTTAGGGCTGTGACAACAGTTCTCTAGATCTCTGTCTCTCTGTCTGCCTGTCTGTTGCTCCTTCAAATACAATGTTGTGCTGCACAGCCATCACCATAGCAACCATCTGTCTTCTCAGGGCCCTCTGACTCCTCTTATCCGCTGCCTTTTTCTCCTCCTTCTGTTCTTTGCCTCTTCATCCTCCTCCTCAACTTCTCAGTCTCTTCACCCCCCTCCTCTTCTCTGTTTTCTGTCCTCACTCTTTATCTCCCTCAGTCTGCTCCACGGTTCTCCACGGCTTCGATTTGCTCTGCCATGCTTAATCTATCCCATCCTCTCACCATGCCTTGGGGGTGGTGGATTGTGTAACACTCAAACACTCTTGTGTGTTTATGTATGCCTGTATGTGACCACTGGTATGTGTGTGCGTGTGTCTGTGTGTGTGCGGCTGTATTTCGGGTGTGCCTGTCCACTTTTCTTCTTGGTGCGCGTATGCCTGCGTAGGTCGCCAGCTGACCATCTTCAACAGCCAGACGACGGTGAATGTCGGCGGAGGCAAGCAAGGCACGGCCATGTTCCAGGGGCAGCTCTCCGGACTTTATTACAACGGCCTCCGCATCCTCAACATGGCCGCGGAGGGACACCCGCACATCAGAGTGGAGGGCAGCGCGCGGCTGGTCGGCGACATGCCGTCCTCCTCCATCACCCCGCAGTCCAGTGCTGCAGCTGGAGGCAACCGCTCTGACTCCGCTCCCTCCATTAGTGACATCACAACCACCACAGCTACTAACAGGAAGCAGGGCGCAACACCTCAGGTCAGAGCACAGTCCCAGCCTTGAGGTTCACCTCTGCATGGAAAAACCATTAAGTGCATGCCACATGTGGTCATATCTGCTACTCAGATGTAATTCCTGAACACAAAAGTCTTATCGCCACACTGCAACCATCCTTTTGTGTGACAATAGGTAATTAAGAAGTAGTAATTTGCTCTGATAAGTTTCTTTTCAAACTCAGTAAGAGGATTAAGATGCACAGAGCCAACTAATCAAGGGGCTAGAGAATAGCAAGATATGTCAGGAGGAGTGGGATTGTTTTATACTCTGCTCAAGGCGAAGCGAGCTGATTCATGTGTCTCACATTTCATATGCTGGAGCAAATTAAAATACATTACTCATGTTAAATAAGACTGCACCAGACATAACACATTATGGATAAAAAATAACAATGAATAAAGAGCAGAAAGTGGATGAAAATTCCAGTCAAAAGCAGAGGAGTACTGAAAGATTTTTCATCTTTTTTTCCTGTATTATAGTCGCAAGTATATTAAACATGCATGATGCAATTACATCGTCAGCCTCTTAGATTTATAGGCCACTAGCGCATTCCAACATCATCATTTTTTACCTCTATTTAAATGTAGTCAAATGGTGTGTTCATATACTTTTACTTCCTAAACAACTTTCATTCACCTAGATGGGAAATATCATTAGTTCAGGGGATAAGTGTAAATGGAAATGTTTGATGTTAAGACCAAGGCGGCACAAAGTGAACCTGACTGTATCGGCAGTAAGCTGAAACCTTGGCCTCTTTTGTGAAACTACAATATTGCAAAGATGGACGACAAAACTGCACCGTGTTACTGGGTCTGAGGCTGCACATACATGGACCGCCTCATAGGAATATTCCTGAATTACCAAAAAAAATTGAAATGAGGAAAATAGCAACAAAAGCGATGATTGTCACACAGAATAGTTGCTAATGCTCATCATCATAATTATGTACATAAATCCAAAATAATATTATTATTGAAATACTTGGAAACTTAAGGATGGATCAGTGTTTCCTAAGCAAAAGGTAACATTGAAGCACCTTTCTTTAGAGTTTAGAGTATTTAGCCACCTCTTATAAAGGCTACTGTTTGGATCGAAACACCATTTGAAACAAGCCAAACTCACAGCAAGTCTTCTGTAAGGTTAAACTATAGTAACATGTCGATTAAGTATGACTACATTTTCTTAAAGTGCTAACTTATTTGTTCTAAAAAAACCTCTTATGCTACTGATAAAGATATAAGATAATAACTGACACAACAAAATATCTTACAGATAGCTGTAAAATGAATTCAGTCTTTTTCTGATTGCATTGGTTGCAGTTTTATTCTCAGGAGGTAATGAAGCTTTTTTTTTCTTTTTTTTTGCAGTGTAGCAAGTCTGTGTTGGACTTGTGTCATTTATCTGTTACGGCGCATTCACCCAAATGGATTAGATGGCATATTCCCAACTAAGTGGTCTCTCCCTACTAGATTACATGAGGATAAATGTTTGTGCTAATGGAGGATGTATTAGCTTTAAGGATTTGATGCAAACAGGACAAAAAGAAAAAAAACATCATTGTTACTGGGACCTATTTATAGGGGCTCCACCTGCAGAGCCGATGCGAATATCAGAGGATACATTCTCAGCAGGATTTTTTGCTCTAATGTTCAGATCACTAAGGAGATGATATCAGGCTCTTTGTGAGCATCTCTGGTTGTGCTGCAGTTCTTTGTCTCTCAGAAAACTGAGCGCCTGCCGCACTGAAAAAGATTTTTTTTTTCCCTCCATGATCCAAGTTGCCATGGAAATAGTGAACCCCACTATCTGCAGCTTACTTTCTCTCTCCCATCCAGGCTCCCACAGAGACTTGTTCCTCTGTGTATAAACCACCAGCTGTTTCAGACATAAATAATAGAACACTGATAGCTGTGAGCTAAGCCTCAGGCATCAATAATGGATATGTGAGCTGGATGGATAGCGCTGCAGAGTGACACCTGTGTCACATGGACTTCTTTTCATACTTTATCGCTCAGTCTCCTGCTTATGGGTATGTGAGCCAAATGAACTGCTCAGGATCTGGTGGTGTACTAATGCCAGTGCTAAATCTGACATGAAGAGCTGTGCAGTGGAGTCGATCCCACTACATGAGAATTAGGTCAGACACACTATATGCTCAATATACTGCAGAGTGTGTATAAGTCAAGTTTCTCCCAAACGACTCCCAAACTATGAGTGTATGTGTGAGTCTTGTTTAAGAATAATCTACAGCTTCTGTATTGAGACTGCCTTGTGTTGCCTGGCAACCAACCTGGCCTTAACCAGGACACACATAAAGTGTAGAAACAAACAGATTTCACACACACACACAAACACTCAGGTGGATCAAGAACAATAGGCTTGGATTGCAGCATGTTGCATCACAGGAGGGGCAGTAGGTGATGTCTTACTCAGGTGCTGCAAATAATCGACCGATTTAATGCACACGCCTTAAGTTTGGGTGTGTGTGTGTGTGTGAAAGTGGATCTGTCTAAGTCGCCTTGTGGGTTTATTCCTACCATGAGGGCTTTGTGCAGAATGTTTTCAGTGCCACCTCCTGAAGTCCACAGTGAGTTGATTTTTTTTTGTGTGTTGAAAAGTGGAAGGGATTAATAATGCATGACAGCTGAGCACCAGCTAGGAGAAGAGAGGGAGAGATTGTGTGAGTGTTTATGCTAGAGGCATGCTCTGAGTCACAGAGCTTGAGTTTGGGTTTGATGTTCAGTGTTTGTGTTTGTGTGCACATCCGTTTATGTGCATGTGTGTGCTTAGGTTTGATGCAAAGACTGATAGAAGAAACCTGAGGCTCGGAGGCACTGTGCGATTGGCTACCAGGAATCAGCTGACCCAGACACTTCCACAAGCTCTTTGAATATATTTTTTGGTCCCCTCTTTGTGTTTTTTTTTCCCTCTCTCTCTCTTTCTTACCTGCTTCACATCTTTGTCTCCATCTTCTCTTCTGGAGCTACTCTCTCACCTTCTCCCCTGCTCACTTTCTTCTTTCCTTTCTTCTCACTTTCCCATCTCTCCCTGCCTCCATATCTTTCCATATTTACTTGTTAACCCCCCCTCTCTCCTCTTCTCCTCTCCTGTCCTCTCTCCCTCCCTCCCTCCCTCTCTGTCTGTGGTTGAGCTCCAGTGATAGGCTGTTAATGCAGGCGTTGTATGAGTCTATCTCACCATCTGCAGTAGTGGAGCTAGCTCCTCTCTCGTCAGGATCTCTTCATCAGCCTTCCAACTTCAACCTGATATGGTGTATGCCCGTGTGTATGTGTGTGTGCAGATGTGTTTCTAACAGAACTAGACCAATGGAGCATGCTAGGCTACTTTAGAGTTTGTGTGTGCATGTGTGTGTGATTTCCAGTTGTGAAAGTAGCAGAGAAGCTGTTGAATCTTCTCCAGGAGTGTTTGAGGACATAGAGCAGCTACTATGTGTGAACTAGGCAGTCAGGGAGGCATGGACGGTCGTTGGCACTGTTCGGCTGCTCAGGTAGAGATTTTACTCTTTCAGCATGCAGTTATTGTTGTCTTGTGTCTGTTTCAGACATATTGTTGTCCATCTGCGTCCATCATTGTGTCAGCATGTTCTGTTGATAGACTATGATAAGATGGGGACAAAGAGGGGAGGACAGGAGGGGGTAAGATGGAGGGGCGGAAGTTCCTTGGGTTTACATTTGTCGGGCACATCTTTAAACTTCTGTGGGTTATTGACGTGGTTTTAATTGATTTTAGCATGCCTCTAGTTTTCTTCATGTTCATTGTGTCCTATTCGATAGCCAGATCAATACACTAATTTACACAGCTGCTGAAGTGATGTCACAAACAGAGGAGGGACCTTGTAAAATTTACTCGCCTGCTTTTGTTTAAGTCGAAATCTGGATTCAAAACAGGCACCTTTGGAGGTGTACATAGGTGTCTTTGGATCAATAATCAAGCACGGTGGCTTGACATTGATCGGTGACAGATGTCACGGGTGACGCGTTTCCCACTGGCTGATTGGTTCATATGCTATTTGGATCCTGGCAGAGGCACAGAGGTTTATTGACTGGCTGGATTCCAGAGGCTAAGCTCACCCTAGCAGCATTTGACAGCCCAGTGGGCAGAACTGATTAGAAAGGCAGTGGAGGGAGGAGACAGATTCAAGCATCAATGACCTAATGTATGTTTCAGGCCAACCTAAACCACTCTAGACTTGTCAGGACCAGCACCACACCTTACAAGGCCAGTGCAGGCTTTTAAAGATGAATAAACTAATGGGCCACTTTTCCAGTGCTGGTGCAACCTGTGCTTCTACAAAGGAAACACGGTGAGGAAGCAGACAAAGCTGCGTTTATTGGATTTCCAGTTCTGTAAATTTCCTCTAAAACATCTTTGACCACTTAGCACTTTGATTGAGCTGCAATTCTCCTTCAGTTTGGGTGTAATCTGCCTCTCGAGTGCTTCTCTTTTGCCGCTCTCTCTCCTCTTCTTTATTCTCAGGGTTACTAACATCCACTGCAATGCATCACAATCCAATTTTAATTTAGTGCCAGCACTGACAGCCCAGTGTGGTTAAAACACACACGCTCGCTGACACACAATGGCACACGTTTCAAATTTCCCATGCCAAAGTGTCCAAGCGGGTTGCAATAGTTCATGAATATGCGAAGCACATTAGCACGGTGTTAAGTAAAGACTGCAGCATTTTGAAGTCCTCCTCCTATCCTGTCTTCTTTTCCTCTTTCGTCCTCCCCAACCACGTCCTTGCAAAATTCCTTTTATCCATCCATCTATCTTTCAGCAGCTCCCTCTTTTCAATACTTTCCTCACACTCTGGCTGGAGCGGCAAATCAATGCACAGGTCCCCGTTGAGGGTGCACACTCCCTGTTTTTTATTCCCCATCATTTTTAACAGCCTGAACTTAGAGTTGCCATGGCAACAGGAGGAGTAGGAATGGAGAGGAAAAAGGGTGCCTTTTCCATTGAGAGGGAGCAATGCACAGAGACGGAGCTGTTGTTTAAGACATTACTTGGTCGATGTTTTTGTATTTTTTGTTTCTTTTTCTTTCTTTTTAGGATGTGGTGATTTAAATTAAACATTGTGTGCTCAACTAGACTCTAGAGAAAACTGGACAACAAAGGGAGAGGGTTGATAAAAAATAGAAGATAACTGGTTGTCCTCTGTGGATAAACAGAGTGATTGTTCCTTCCCTTCCTCCTTTTTTTCTTTTACTCTTATTAATATTGGCCGCCTGCCATTGCTGGGGGCCGGAGCAGGCAAGTGTTTATTGCAAACTAGATAACGGGTGGGCGATGGATTGATGCTGTGTACTCACACATGTAGAAAATAAATAGAAAGTGCGTGGAGCAGAGGCTCCTTTTTTCTCAGAATGTTCATTTACATTCCTTATTCATCTGGATTCTGTCTCTATGCAGTCAGCAGACGATCTGTTGGTGGCATCAGCTGAGTGTCCAAGTGATGATGAAGACATTGACCCCTGCGACCCCAGCTCAGGTGAGAAGAACCATCCACAAATACATGTCACTGTGCCTTACTGAACTAGTTTTTTATGTTTTCTTCATGCCCACTGTCTCTCAGTTTTTCCTTTCCACCCCTTGGCCACTCATCACTATTAATATTTCATGGCCACTTTGCCTTCTGCTTCCAAGCACAACTTCTCTATTTTTCCTTTGTTTTTCTTCCACTTCTCTCATCTTCTTCCACCCTTTATCTTTTACTCTTGTCGTCTTTTATCATTTCTTCCCCTTCTAATCGTTTTATACCATTTACTGCCACATTTTGTCTTCATTTGATCTAAAAAAAAAAGGACCAAAGAATTCATGTGTAAATGAATGCAACCCCATTTTGAAGCTCTCAGATCTGATTGTTCATCCCAAAACATGTCAGAAATATGATATAATATGTACATGTGCCCTTGCACTCCTCTTAGCACTGTGTCACACAATCTGTTTGCATGTTGTGAGATAATATGTAAACAACTTTGGCTCTAAGTTGCAGCTTTCTCTTGCCAGCATGTGCCATTATGTAAAATGCATGTCAAATAATTCATCATGATGATGCATTTTGTCTTCTTGCTCATCCACCCACCACCTTCACATGTGATCCAAATTAATAATGTATGAAATTATCTGTACTCGGGGCATCACTTCCCCCATCTCTTCCCTTCCCACAGCCCGCCCTCCTCTGCCAGATCCTAAGGGGTTCCCGGGTCCATCCGAGGTGGTGCGGGAGAGCAGCAGTACCACGGGCATGGTGGTGGGCATCGTGGCAGCCGCCGCCCTCTGCATCCTCATTCTTCTCTATGCTATGTACAAGTATCGCAACCGCGACGAAGGCTCCTACCATGTGGACGAGAGCCGCAACTACATCAGCAACTCAGCCACACAGCCCAATGGCAGCACCAAGGACAAGCCGCTGGGGATCGCCAAGATCTCTAAGAACAAGAAGAACAAAGACAAGGAGTACTATGTCTGAGACAGAAGACTTCCAAGACACAGACATATACGCATACACCTTTATATATAATGGTATATGTACATAAATAGATATATTCTCCAAAAAATAAAAAAAATACACCCATACACATCGACAAAGACATCCTGATGTTAATGTTTACTCTCAAATAATCACACCTGCACACATGCTGGCAAGCACAAACATACAAACAAACAAGCCCACATGCATACATTTAAGCACAAACATACACACAGACTGGCCTGAGGGCATTAGCCCTTACTGTACAGTATTTACCAATGAACAGAGCCTCTAAGAGAGGCTTGTTTTATGAGCATAAATACCATTACAAATGATTTAGAAAGCACCAGTTCAGCTCTCAGACACTCCTCTGCCACAGTAGGACCTCAACATTTGGACTGACAGAGGTCAAGAAAGACTCTTAAGTGAAGCCCATGGCAGACTGAGTGTGTTGAGTAAGAGGCAGCACACCAGAACAAAGATGATGTAAAAGCACTAAGACAAGCACTAAGTGTCTCTTCCAAGCTTCTTGGCCTTCCTCCCTGCTAGAAGACGGGACTTGATGAAGCACAGTGGATGCTGAGGAAACAAGCACACCAATGGTTCAAGTCTATCCCCTGAGCAACAGGACAGGAGTTCATTGTGTAGCCATAGAGACAGTGAGATACGAGTAAACAGGCAGAGGCAGAGCTGTTGCCCATTAATATAATGGATTGGCTGTGGTTGTTATGCTGCAGAGCTGATGTTTTTTACGGCACCCTGTAAATCACAAAGGTGGAATCAGTGGAAACTGAGAGATATTTTCCTGGACAGGATACTTGAGACTTCAGATGCTACCTATGGACACCAGTCGTGCATGACTGCAGTGTGACACATGCATACATCCAATACACATGCACACACATAAAGATAAACAGTCTATACATGCAGACAAACATTTCCCTGCAATGCTAAAGACACACGATATCTTCATTACTGACTCTGAAGACTATATGAGAAGACAAAGGTGCAAATGATCATTATGATAATTGTTATGGCAATGATAATGATGAATATGAAGAACTTTTGGGCAGTATAGACTCTTGGGAAGGGGGTGGGGGGGGATCTTATTGCACGTGAATTATCTTACTCCGTGTGATTTATACCGTGTTGAAACTCAAGAGGTTATACCATGATACAACACCATCATAAAAATGACCTCTTTGGCTTGAAGTATTCCTAAAAACGCACTTCAAATGGTTTCCAGTGATGGTTTTCAACAATGATTTAAATCTCTGAATCACCTCTCAGTTCAAATCTTTATTGACAAAAGTGTGACCATCTCGAGTGTGCTGCATGCCTGAGTCTCTGAGCTGTCCTGTGGAGTGCTGGTGTGTCCCACTGAGTCCAGAGGTGGTTAGTTTTTTTTCTGTTGGGGAAGGAGGACGGTGCTGCAGGTTGCGATGAAACACCCAGAAGTGTGCGCCTAGCAACTTCTAGGTCTTGTAGGTCACGCCCACCGACACCTGCTCCAACCTACCACCTTTTTTTTTTTTTTGTTGATTAGCAAAAACCAGCAGAAGAAAAGAATCAAAAACATAGTAAATGTTACCATGTGTTGCTAATAGATAGAAAAGTCCAGTTCTGCCACTGGCTATAAGATGACTTGAGTTGCTTTAATTTCATTGGCTCTCCCCTTTATCTTTATCTTTGCATCCATGCTATCCATGCTGTTGGTTAACTGATTTATAAATTAATCAATATTCCTGACATGACCAATAACGAGCAGTGAAATGGGTTTCCTGTGGGATGATGTGTAATTATTTCTTTATGAACTTTTGCAGTGTGTGAACTCTGCAGCTCATGATTTGTAGCCCCATAAAATAACATTACAAATAGTGCCATGAGACGAGCAAGCCCCTCCAGTTCTTCCAACGACGTAACTAATCAGGTGGATGCATGCAACATGGACCAGGGTGAGGAGCGTCAGGAAACGGACTGTGAGATGTGTGAGATTTCAGTATATCGTCAAAATGAACACTCTCCCTTATTCTATCCATCTTTAACCAGCCTTTTTGACCTCCCCTTGTTTTCTTGTTCAACACGTTCTCTCGTCTCTGTTCCCCTATGTCTGCTGCTTTCTTTTCCCTGTATCTCTGTTGTGTTGCCATCTGAAACAAAAGGAGGTGTCTCAACCAATGGGATTCTACATATTGGTGTTCATTAACCATGTTTATTTTCTATATGTACAATTTTTCTACAGTATTTACTTTTATTTTTATTGTTACGGTTCTTTGATGAACATAAAGTGGAAATTTATTATGAAAAATAGTTTTGAAGATTAATGAGTAAATAAAATATTACCCAAGTGAGCTCAGAGTGTATTTGCTTTGCTTTTTTGCCCCATTTTCCTGCCAGCAGTCATGTGTCCTGTGTCTGTTATCATATCACCCTAAACCATGAGATTACATAACTGTCCAGTTAAGATACAGTATATGAATATTCCTTTAGAATGATGCAGCTTTAGCTCTAAAACTCTATCAAATCATATGTTAACATTATCTCTGTAAAGGCTAACTGTGATAAACTCAAACAAAACCAAATTAAAGGGGTTTCAATGCAGATAGTTCAAGTGAGGTCTCCAAAATGACCATTTTGGCAGAGTTTGGTCATCTGTTCTGCAACTTAAAAAAAAATAGCATGTGAAGTACATTTAAAATTCAAACATATAAAAGCTATTTAAAAAGGATCCTAAGGTGCAAGAGTTGCCACTGAAAAGAAGATATAATCGGGGTGATGTGCTCATACTGTACCAGTTAAAAGACATGTAGCTGCATTTTGTCATGAAATAGAGGATTGACTCACCCTTGAAGTGCTTTGCAGTAATCCAGCAGGGTGGTTAGAAAGGCAGGGATTTCTGCTTCAAAGTTCTGTCATGCTAGAAAATTCTTAATTGTGGTTCTCAAGGTCCCCCGTTTGGGACACATCAGGTTTTAGATGGTTTAATATGATATATCTTTTTTTTTATATAGAAACAGAAATTAAATATTTCAGTTTTGGCTTTTCAAATTCAATTCAGCTTTATTTATTTAGCACCAATTCACCACAAAGTCATTTAAAGGCACTTTATAAGTAAGGATTAAACAATGAGGACCTGTGCATTATACGGTTTTAATGCACGACGTGGAGTCGAGAACACCACGACGCGCAACGGATCATAGCATTAAAACCGTATGATGCACGGGCCCGAGCTGATACCATGGTCCCACACGGTAAACGTTTCATAACAATTTTTTTTTTTTTACACAAAACTTGCTAAATGCGCTTAAGTATAAGAACTATTTTGTGTTAGCCTCGATGTACTTTTCATGCTAAACAAACGTTCCATGCTGCAACGTGATTCTCTCATTCGCCTGTCAAAAGCCAGCTGACCTGAACCAGTTGATTAGTAAAGGCACTTTATAAACATAATTCACTGAATCCATTTCCCTGTGATCCAACTGAACAAGTCCACATTAGTCCAATTCAAAAACGATTGTTTATTTATTTTTTATGATGTCAAACCGAATAAATTTAGCAAAACCACTTTGTTGGGTTTTGTCTGGTATCCAGACAAAACAAGATATTTGTAGATCTCATAATCGAATTTGGATACTCGTAATGAAGGACATTGGTCAGATCGGTAAAGAAGGAAATTTCTGTAAGCTGCAGCCAATCAGAGTGAAGCAAATCAACTTTTTCTGTTCACAACTTTTTGTCAGTAGGTTTTATGCAACAAACAAAAACATTTCTTAAACTAAACTTGGCACAAAAAGTAAGGACATGTTTGGTTGGCAGATTTTTCCTCTTAATTTAATAAATACCAACTGGTGTATCATTGAAAAGACTGATTAGTCATCTTGACAATGAGACATAAATTTCAAGGATTGTACTTCTGTATGCACATTTTTATCCCACAAGTGTACAAATGGGTTGTGGTCTTGAATCTCAAGACAAGAGTGAACACTAACAGGACAATATTGCAGGGGATTTTGGTACAGTTTTTCTTTTTTTTTGGGGGGGGGGGGGGGGGGGGGGACCCCCCCCACTCTTTACCTTTTTTTTTTCCTCCCAAAAAGCATCACCTCTCCAACTCCCACCCCCTCCCCCCAACCCCCAAGGGAGAAAGACCCC
>JBBBVU010000023.1:7716715-7728047 GCA_037177055.1 Atherinosoma microstoma | reverse complement strand
TGTGTGTGTGTGTGTGTGTGTGTGTGTGTGTGTGTGTGTGTGTGTGTGTGTGTGTGTGTGTGTGCGCGCGCATGTGCATGATTGTGTCAAGAGCTCAAGGCTGCATTTTTCTCCCTGCTTTGGAATAAATCACAGTTTCTTTCCTCCAAATGAAGTATACTGTGCTATACAACACACATATATCTCTACATACTCTTACAACAGACAATATATATGGATGGGAAAGGCAGATTCATTTAAAAGAAGTAAATTTCAATGAAAAACAAAAAAAAGGACCTCTGTGTGAGTGTGCACTATTGTTAACATGTGAATGCTGAGTGTCCTTGCAAGCAGGCAGCACATCATGCGTATTGGAAAAGAATATTATGTCCATTGTTATCACACTGTGCTCATCATTCAATACAAATATGAGACAGGAGACAAAACAGTTACACCTGGACACCATGAAAGTGAGAGAAAAGGATTATATCCTTCACTCTTTGTATTATTTTCTCACATACTGTATGTTGAATTAAAAAAACGAGAGAAAACAAGTGAAACAGAGAAATGTAACTTATAGAAACATGAAGCCTTGAAGCCAATATAATATAATAAAAGGTTATCAGTCAAGTTAGCTGAATTGAACTTCTACCACAAAGAATAAGTTCTTTACTTCTAACCAGTGCAACATATATGCTCATGGACATTTACTCTTTATCTCCATCAATCACCTTCAGCATTACCTGCCAAACTGGATCTATGAGACAATCCAGACAGATATCAGGAAAAATTGAAAAAACCCTTTATTTTCTCCCGTTTATAAATCAACATCATCATGTGATGCCACAGTAAAATTGGAATTCAAGAGTGTTCAGCATAAACACATGCACAAGCCTATTTTCAGCTCCCTTTAGCAATGACGGACCCAAAACACCTTCTTAATTTACCGCCTCTGTTTGTAAGTTACAAAACACTGCGATGAAAAAAGCAGTAAAGAAAAGGCAGTTTCACTGGACTGTAAGAATTCAGACACACACGATCAGGGAAAAAAAGGAAATGTGTTTTACTCCAGGGGTCTCAGTTCTCGAAACATGAACAGCATTGTTGAATAAAAAATATATATCCCGTTAACTTCATTCAGAGCAGAGGACCCATGCAACAATATGTGGTCAGATATGTATCTGCAAGATCCTCCAACTAGAGAACCCAACCTGTGCAAACATCATTATTGATAGGTTTATTTATAGCACCACGAGCTGCCAGACTATCTCAAAGAGTCACGATTACGAGAACCACAGCATGTAGGATGCAGTGTAATGAGCATGTGCTCTGGGTGCTAGGAGGTATACTGGGCAATTTTGCAGCTCATAAAACATTAATGAAAACCTGCAACTTCAAGCACTGAGAAAAGCATTAATTGCCTTGTATTAGCAAGTGTACTTGCATCTAAAATAAAAAATCCTCCATATGCACAGTCTAAATTTGAGTAACGGTTAGAACATTGTCATTAGATTTTTTTCTTTTCTAAAATTGTGAGCTGTACTCCTAATTTTTCCTCCCATAGATATCTTAAATGGTCCATTAATGTAAATCTGCAGACTTAAACCCGATGTGCCGAGGTTGACACAAATGCAGTGTGGTTTTTGATTAAATAAAAAATCCTTAAACATGTTTTTTTTTTCTTTTTGTAGTTGTTTTGTTTTTGTTGTAGTTTTCTTTTAAATAAAGAAAAACCACCATGTTTTTTGTTCATCTATTTGTTATTTATCATTACAATCCTGGATAAGCTAGTTAGCTTGCACAAGCTAAAGCTATCAGATGTTCACTGGCACCAAATAAGCGCCACACGTACATGTGGGTTGATTTTTCATTTTTATTTAAATAGTAACAAAATAAGCTATTACGTCAAAGATTTCAAGAAGAGCTATTAAACTAAGCTTGATTTACTACCATTGTTTTTAATATTATTCTCAAAATTTTGTCATTTAGAGCTTCTTTCCTTCTTACCTTCCTTCCTTTATCATTTATTTATTCAATTATGAATCTTTTTTAAGTCACATAAATCAAACTCAGCAATAAAGCTAAGGAATTCAACTTCCCTCGTAGGTAAATTTACCATTTTTGTGTCAAATGTATTGACTTTTATAATAAGATTCTCACCAGTGTAATGCATTTTCAACCTTGTTTTGATACAAATTTTCTTTTCTTTTTTAAAGAGTGAATTGTGCTATTTTGTTGCAGCTATAACAAGGTACCATTTCTTAGTGACTGAACTCTGATTGCTGATAGTGCCTGATTGCTTCTTGGTGCAATTTGATTTTCAAAAGCTACAAGTTGACGTGTGGAAACAGATTTTTTGGATGAATTGGAGCGCCACACCAATTTGCAAAAAAAAATATTAGGTTCAGTGCTGTACTGTGGTGACTTTTAGACTGTACAAACACACATACACACAATCCAGAAGACACCTCCCACATCCTCCCAAGCCTTTCACACGCCCCCCAACATTCATGACTGCATGAAAACACCAAAACACCTCACATGCCCTTTTTTCTCTACCCTGGTAACAAATCCTGACTGGATAAACGGACAAACAAGCAAAATTATTGCATCAAACTGTGGGTATTGGAGGAGGGCCTGCATACATGTAAGCAAAAGTGGATAAAAGACACCAAAGAAGAAGAAAAACTTGGAGATTTAAAAAGTTAAATGTTCGGACCAAGGCATAATGAAAAGATGACAGCGATGATACAGATAATGCTGATAATATTGGTTGTAAATGAGGCAGCAGCTTCTGTGCCTGGCTCCAAAATGGACCTTAAACATGGATTTGACACAGGTTTTGCCAGAATGCTTGGCTCATGCTATAAGGTAGGATTCGGGGTCACAACAATTCCTGCCAACATCTCCAGCAACACCCAGTGCCTGTAAGTACACTCAAACGCTCTCACATAAACGTGTGGATGTAAATATATCTGCAGCTGCTGTTTTCTGGAGTAAATGCTGTGTTGTGTCTATTGTGGTTGTTTAGGTTGCAGAAGCATGCTTCACCTGAGAAATGTTCACAAATTCCTAAAACTTCAATGCAATTTTAAGATATTATGGGGTTTTAACTTAACTTTGCATGAATATGGAAAAAGAAAAAAAGATTTAAGAGACCTAAAGCCTGACTCCCCCCCCCAAAACAAAAATAAAAAATCTAATTTGACATACAACCTGCCTCTCTGTTACTTATCATTTTCAAATGATAATAAAATTGCTATATTTCTGTACTGTGGACATTCAATAGAATCAATTTTTGGGTTCCTGGTTGGATAACTATCAAACTTGAAGTATCATAGTCCAAGATATTGACACTTTAGTCTACAGAAAGCTAAAAGCGCTAAATACTAGATTTCTAATATTGCAACTCAACAGAAGTCCAAACTTCAAACTTGTAAATGGTAATGGTCCTCGGAGTGTTACAGTTGCTTATCCAAACTTTTAATGCTATCATTATGAACTGCTGAGTTATTAAAGCTGCAAAAGAAGTAAAAAGTAAAACTCAGTGTGCCTCTAAATAGATCTACTAATAAAGACATTTAGGTCTGTATCACAACAAACACATGAGCTCTATTTGCCATGCTCTTACAGCATTCACATTCAAAGGGTATGCAATGTTTACAAAATCCCATCCTGTGAGCATGCATAATAACTTAGACTTTCCTATCTAATCCTCACTCATCTGCTCTTGGCAAAATTGCGCACTGAGCTTTCTATTGCTGGTTTTATTAAACATTTATTAGCTCAGGGAGTGTATGCAAAGCATGTCTGCTCTTCCTTAGTGTCTAGGTGCAGACACAGGTTAAAGATGTCCTGTAGAGTTTTCTTGTAAACAGTCGAGTTTGGATTGAAATTCAATGTTTCAGCATTTACTGTGTGGGTTTTCTGCATTCATGTTTACTAGCTCATAGCCTTTACTGTATTTATGAGCACATTGCTACTATGTATGTTTTACCTATCAGCAGAGAACACGATGTGAAACTTGTATGGGGAGGAGGTTGGACAGTGCATGTGTTGTCTTTGTCCTCACAATACACTGGTGTCCTCAAACAGTCTTTGTGGGATTAATACCCAAAAGTCATCAATATTTTGCTTCCGTTTGCTATCGTTGCCCTTGCATGATCAAAGTTGAAAACAGGATTTATATGAAGTTTTGTAGATCTACAAACCAATTTCCAAAAAGTTGTAATGCTGTATGAAATTAAACAAAAACAGAATGCAGCGATTTGTAAATCTCATTAACTATTTTATTCATGATAGATGTTGTTTTTTATTGATAATAATAATAATAACACTGATGGACATTTTAGGGTTGAGCAAAAAATATGAGTTAATCTTGTATTTAATGGCAGTGGATTTAATGAATGTTTACCAACATGTTTTATCCCATCTTTCTTAACAACAGTACCTTAACATCTGGGAACTGAGGAGACCAGTTACTGGAACTTTAAGCGAGTAATGTTGTCCAATTCATGCCTGATAAACGGATCACATTAAATATTCTCTTTGATTCCGTCCCCTGTCCTAAGCATGCATGGGTCAGCAGGTGACTATAGCTCCCTTTTTAACAGGACGATACCTCTAGTAAAATCAGAACCAGGAAGGGTTCAACAAGCACCATCACATGAGGCTAGGGATACCTCCTCAGAAATAGAAGAGAGAGGCATGATGACAACAATAATTTCATATTTATACAAAGAGTGTAAAGAGTAAAAAGCAGAAAGTTTAGATGTCCTGCTAAAAATAATTCCATGCACAAAGATACCATGATAAAAAGGTTTAAAAAGGTTAGATATAATTTCTAAACATTAATGTTTGCACTAAAATCTCCTTATGGTCTGGTTTGTGAACATTAGTGTCACCACTTAGCATTTGAGTAGCAGACTGGTTGGAGTAGCAGTTGAAAAAAAACACCATGGTCCTGTTTTACTATTTTTGCATAGCAGCCTATTATCTCTGTTATCTGAAAGATAGAGAGGGTGTCTGCCTCACAAACACTGTATTTACTTTTTAGCATTGACGGTGTGTCCCCTGATGTCGAAGTTGCCAGCTCCAATGGTACAATTGTAACCTTCACATCATCAGAGTTTCAGATTTTTTTAACAGAGCACTGACAACAAGCTGTGCATACATTCCCTCCCCTCTTTGGTCTGGAAGATGCAGCATCCATGATTTTTAAAGGGGGGGGAATCCAATTTTTCCTGAATTCGTGCAGTGATTTTCAGAGTCTGAGCCTGTTTTAATGCAATGCTGCCTCAGGGCCATAAAAATGACTGCAGTTAAAGACCGTTTTTTTTTGTGTGCTGGGATGTCTCCAGATTCTCTCAAACTTTTTATATTTTGTTGTGTAGGTGATGAAATATTGAAAGTCTTTGCAACTTTGAGTAGGGAAACATAATTGTGAAATAACATCTCAGTTTGGAGACAAGGATTTTTCCAGGTTTCTGTGCATCGTTACTTCTGAAAGACTTTTCTCTAAGAGGCTCTTTATTAAACCCCATCATATTATTGAATTGATGCCAATTATTTTATCAGCTATGGCAGGTTTCCTCCAGCATTTCTTTTTTTTTGTTTGTTTTTTTTGTTTTATTATCTCTTACGTTCCCAACTTTTTATTTCCCTCACCCCAACTTTTTAAAATGTGTTGCTGCCATTCCATCAAATTTAACATGAGCTTAACATGAAATAATAAAATGTCTCACTCTCGACATCTGATGCCATCTCTGTTTTCTGCTGTGAATAAATTATTGGTTTATGAGATTTGCAAATAAGCATATTCTGGTTTTATTCCCATTTTACAAAGCATCCCAACCAACCAAGCCAATTTCATGCAACAGAGCCCTTATTTTGATGGCTCACTAAATCACGAGCCTTAGGATGGAGAATTACTGTTGGATACCTCCCAAATAACTCTCTGCAAGATCTTTTGTGTTATTGATTCAAAAGTTTCAAGGTGTCACTCTGACTGACTGATTAAAAGTTTAGGTGTTTGACAGATTGGCACAGAGCAGAAAGGGGCAAAACACAATTTCATGGAACATCAAGGCCTAAAGAAAGAAGGGATGGTAAAATCACAAACATAGCTGGAGATTCACATAAAGAGTTAAGCTATACGTAATCTTACTCGTGAAAGCAATACATATAAATACTGCTGCTCACACACACTATCACACAGTTACAAACCAAGGACACTCTTTATGCCAAAAGTAGCGACTATTCCCAGGAGATGCGCATTGAGCTCCCAGGCAGCGATGTGTGTGTTCCCATCTCTTCTGCTCTGCTCAAAGGTCAAGGCTCAGGAGCAGCTGGGATATTTACAAGTATGTGGCAATGGATTGCCATTTCAGATGATTTACAACAGCCAGTTGCAAAATGCTTGGAATATTCCACACACATTATTTGCACAATTTACATTTTACTTGGAAGGAAAATCTTCAATAATACTGAGTAACTGATGAAAGCCTCGTTAATTATTTGAAGTACATGCAAACATGAAAATCCAAATGTATCCCACCCATATCCCTGACATACAGACAAAGAGATTAACTGTTTGCTAATTATCCTCCACAATTTAAATCCCCATCATCAGTGTGTTGCTGAGGGCTGATGCGAGTGACTGTGTCTGCATCAACAGGCAAGTCAAGCAAACGCAGATCAGAGAGATTCAACAGCACGCCTTCATCCACCTCCAACACCTCAGGAAAATGTAAGTATGTGCCTGTTGCTCACCTTTATTATTTGATCATAATGAACTGCGGAAGTCAAAACACACTGAAACACACAGAAAGAGAAAAGATCATCACATTATTTTATCATCATGTCCACATGCTTGTATGAACATTAAACATTAGTATTTAATATTTTTCATTTGCAGGAAACAAACAGAGTTGGTGTGTTTTATGTGTGATTAAATCATAATATATCATTTATGTCCACTTTTTGCTGCAAAATACTGTATATTTGGCTTGCGAGCCATTTTTTGCAGCCACATATCATCAAAAATGTAATTGAAGTTATTAATCAATATCTTGAATCATTGACATATTTTCAAGTCTATGAAATATAGTTTTTTTTCAGTTTCAGAAGTCAAAATTGTTGCAGAGTAACTAAACATTATTACAAATTATTTCAGCTATAGAAGGAATTTAACACATGGTTCCAAATAATTGAAAAATTAATGATGATAATGAAGTCTAAAACCTAAAATAAGCATAATGTGTACTATGAAGTATATACAAGTAAATTCCCATTTGACTCATATATTTTTGTAATATTTTTTTTGTTTTCAACAAATGATAGGATGCTGTATAAAAAGAAAAGAAAAATGCAGTCTTTTGCCCATTAAAAAATATTATAGATAATAGAATAGAATGGGATAATAGGAGCTAAAATCCCCCAGTTTGTTGCAGCATCATGTTGAGCAGTGTAAGGTGACCAATACAACAATTTGTGACTAATGCTTCAATTATATTTTATTACCAACGCTTTATTTTTCTTTTCCATCTCTCCACCCTTTCCAAACTATACTAGTACGATAGTGAGGAATGACAAGCTGCACAGCATTGGTACGTCTGCCTTTGCCAATCTTGTTCATCTTACTGACATGTGAGTATACAGAATTTTAAAAATCCACTGCACATGCTGTGTTTTTCTCCTACACTCTTGTGTGTTTAGTCTTTAAAATGGAACGAGAGGAGCTGCACACTCTGAAAAGGCTGATCACTCAAATAGTTGAGGAGAAAGCTTGGCAGACATATGCATGCACCTATTATGCATGTACGTAATGGGTACAAATGAAAGCCTGACAGCCTCATTTATAAACATATGTCGTGTTGTGTTTCCCTTAGCTTCATAGCTGAAAATGTTGCTTTGGAGAGTATACAAGCTTTTGCATTCTCTGATCTCCCAGAGCTTACTGAAATGTAAGTATGACTTTCAGGATTACAGTGATGACTCCAGTAATGAAACCCTGTAAAACCAGTTATATTAGACATGAGTGTGTAACTGAATGTGTTTCTTTCAGAGAGATAACCAAGTCAAAACACCTGAGATTCATCCACCCAGATGCTTTCAGGAACATTGTGAACCTACGGTGTTTGTGAGTACTCACTGTGAGCATAGCAAAGATAAATACTGTCTCCTTCAGTTTATGTTTTCAAGTTAATTGTGAGTCCAAAATAGGTTATGGGTGACAGGCCTACTTATCATGGCGCACACAACCAGATACATGATTTTTTAATTAGGCTGGTTCCCTTGATGCAAAATCAAGCTTCACTTTTCATCCGACCATTAAAACATTTCTTTTCCTCCACAAAATGAGTTGCTAATAACTCCCAGCATGTTACCTGTATGTGTCGCAAAGAGCTGAATAGTTTCTATCTTTAAAAACCATCTCAGCATAACCATTTACAAGGAACAGTGCATTGCTAAAATCCCTCAGGGACATTACCATCAGTTCCGCTATACTTGCCCCAATTATAAGAACTGGGACACAAAAACTAAGCAATATATAAAAAAAGATTAAAAAAGGCATATTTTTGAGCAATTACAGTTCAAACAAGAACACCTGAGCAGTGAACAAAACACAAGAAAGAATCCTTGTCTAAGTCTGATTTCCTTGTTTGAGCTTGATTGAAACAAATTGATTTTTTTTTTAATGTATTACCCTTTTAAAGTTTAATAAAAAGCAAGGCCAAATCAATTCTGCTGTTTGACAGTAAAAGTATATTAAGACAATTCATGTCTGTATTGTTAGGATGAATATGCACATTCCTGAATTCATCAACCCAAGGCTGATAAATTAAACTAAACTTCAACAAAGAAACCCAAGAGGACATTATTGAAGAAAATGAGGAAAAAAAGAGAGAAAGAGCAAGAGAGAATAACAGAAATCAAAATTGAACTGACTTTTGCTAGTCGAAGAGAGCTCTGAGAAGAGACAGGATCCAAGACATGATAACCAACATCTTTAAAACTTGTTATCATGAACCCAAATTTATTGGTATGATATGTTATTACTTTCCAGAAATATGTGTTCAGCTTTTTGCCACGACTATAGATTACAATATTTGCCTTTTAGAGTGAAGTCACTTTCGACTAATTGCTCTGAGTGTCTCTGGCACCACTTTGAGACTGATATTTGCTGTTTTCCATTCATTCCTCAGACTGATGCAGTCAAATACTGTAGGTTGTTAAAGTCATTTATCACCTTTTAGAGGCAGCAGGAGGGAAATGTGACTCATGTAAACGTTTCCACATCAAAGTATAAAAAATCCCCAAGTGTTTCCTTTAAGAAGCTAAAAAAGGCACATTAATGTGTCCCTGAGTTGAGTTCAAGATCAACATGCAACAAGTGTTTTGTTTTTTTTCTAAGTTACTTCCTGTTAATAACACAAGTAAACAATTTTACCATTTCCTTGTGGGACAAAAATCTAAACTATCAGCTACACGAAGGCCATATGGCTGCTTGTTTTGGTTACAGATAAAACACAACATGTTATGGTAAATGTTTTTTGCTTCCTGGTTGGGTTTAACCAAAAACATTAAGTAAGGAGAAAGATGATGGGTTAAAATATGTCCTTTCTAGCAATGCTGCTAAATGAACAGTTTCTGAACCAATTCTTGTTTCTTATTGTGTTTTTAACATGCTAAATGTCTCATTTTTCCCTCTGAAATTTAAGCGTCATATGAATTTGTTTTGGAATTTCTCCACTTGTTGTTTTTTTTTTTCTAGCACAGTCAGTACTATGAATGCTACATTGTGTGTGATTTTATCATTGTGACTACACAGAGGTTGCAGTGTAAATGTAGTAACATTTGTTGGCTGAATCTTCACATCACAGGACCATCTCCAACACCGGCCTGAGAATTCTTCCAAACCTCTCCAAGATCCACTCCTCGGCCTATCGCTTTCTGTTGTAGGTGTCAGCACACAATGAGAATAGACCAAAAGCATGCACAGAAACACACCCACACACAATGATTCCCACATAAACCTAAATTTATAGGCACACAGGATTAAGTTTGCTCAAAAGAAATCACATATCAAACACAGACATGTATGCAGTTAAAACCTACACACAGAGGAATCCTAGAGGATTTGT
Organism: Atherinosoma microstoma; assembly: GCA_037177055.1. Classification (NCBI taxonomy): domain Eukaryota; kingdom Metazoa; phylum Chordata; class Actinopteri; order Atheriniformes; family Atherinidae; genus Atherinosoma; species Atherinosoma microstoma. Next base: position 7,717,923 of record JBBBVU010000023.1, on the reverse strand, counting down.
CTGTTTGAAGCAAACCTGCTTTCCTGCAGTCTGTATTCAAATTGGCATCTGACATCTGTCTTTTTTTGTTTTTTTACAAAGAAAATGGGTTTTACAGAGATTTTGAGTTACATTCTTATATATTTTGCACTTGCACTACTTGTCCCTACCGGGGACTTTATGTAAAACTGTATTTCTGTTTCTCATTCCCCTTTTTCTTTATTAATGATGTTTTTCTTTTATTTGTGCTAATTAGTGACCTTCATGACAACATCTACTTAGAGGCTGTCCCTGCAAATGCCTTCAGAGGCCTCTGCACTCAAACAATTGAAGAGATGTGAGTTATTTGCCCCTTGCTCTTGCAGAAATATACTTCTCTCAATCAAATCCAAGCGAGCATTATGCACAGTGATAATTGCTGCCTGAATAAGTCTATTTCCTTTCTTTTTCTGCTTTTCTACCTCTCTTACATTCACTACACTTATGCTCACATCACCTTACATTTTTCCTGTCTCCGTCTCAGCAGCAGGTCATGAATCAAGATGAAAATCATATATTGAATCTAGTTCAAATGGGAAATCTATTATATGCTTTATGCACATGCCATTACTTGTTAGACTTGCGTAGATAATGTGAAATTAAATCAGTGTTGGTTCGTTTCCTCAGCTTGGTGGTATAGTCGTTCTTCGGTAAAAATGCCTTAATCTTTTTTAGCATAATCAAAGAATCAAAGAGGAAAATGAATTCAAAGCAAAATCTTTTTATACCAGGCATAGGTCCTCTCATGACCTGTAATGTACTTCTATATGTTGTTCTACAACAACCATATTCTTGATCATAATGCAGCATTTATATAGCATCATCTCATCAACTGCCTATGTGGGCGATAATATTTGTCTGTCCAGACTGTTTACATTTTATGAACAGGATATAAAAGTCATAAAAGCATCAAATGTGATAAAAACTTGTGATTCTAGTGACCAGTATAAGTGTTTGCACAGCAGTGATTAAAGTCATACAATGCAGGATCATCCTAAATAAACAATCGTTGTATAAAAAGAATACCATTAGCTGTTTGCTTTTACAAATTTTGCTTTACTTGTTACATAAAACGTCCCCTTCATCTAGACCCTTCTTTTTAGAAGGTTTACATGTAGGCAAGGCAAGGCAAGGCAAGTTTATTTGTATAGCACATTTTCAGGTTCAAGACAATTCAAAGTGCTTTACAT
>JBBBVU010000023.1:7698536-7713235 GCA_037177055.1 Atherinosoma microstoma | reverse complement strand
TCTGTCTGTCTGTCTGTCTGTCTGTCTGTCTGTCTGTCTGTCTGTCTGTCTGTCTGTCTGTCTGTCTGTCTGTCTTTGAGGGTGATCCAGATTACTGCCCGGATCCAGACATTTTTTAAAGGACTCTTTACTATGGGGAGACAGGGATCATTTTGCCACTAGAGTTTCTAACTAAAAAATAATGCTACAATCATTGGCAAAAAAAAAGAAAAAAAGAAAAGACAATGGCTTGGTGGAGGTCTGAGTGCTTCTAGTTTTTTCAAGTAGTCTTCAGAAAGAGTTTTCCAGACTTCTTGAAGGACATATCAAAAGATCTTTTAGATGTTTTCATCCTTTTGTTGTGTGTTCTGTCATGATCTCACACTGCTTAGATAATGTTGAGGGTCAAGCTTTAGGGAGGATTCATCACTCCATTAGACTTGTTGCCGCTGATTTTCAGTCCCGTTTCATTGGGCATAACTCCGCCTTTTCTCTCCATTTCCTTTTAATGGATGGATGGATGAAGTTTCAGTGAACAGTAGATGGGTCAACTAAAACTTCTTTTGTCCTCAACGTACAGTTTCTACAATACATTTAAGTACTTACTACACTACTTCCATGAAATATGCCAATTTTTCAGCTAATATTTCTTTATGAATCACCCTGCTGCGGCGTAAATACTTTATGTCTCTCAATCTGTTATTTTTGGCGTTTTTTTCTAAATGCAATTTAAGAAATGAAAAAAATGGGTCAGGCTGCTTGTGTCTAAGGCTAAAATTAAAAAATGGGTTCTTTGTTTAGTTGTCTGTTATGTGTTGACACAACACTGATTCATCCACTGATTTAGTTTCCTTTATCATACTTGAATTATTCATGGGTCAGTGATAGCGCAACATAAAAACACATTGCTTTGAAAATGGTCATATATAAGAACTGGATTCAGAATGAATGAAAAAGCAGCCAAAGTTCAAAGAAGAACTTAGAAAGACCTTCACAAAACCCAAAGCACTGTTGTTAAAGAACGACTTAAAAAGATTACGATAAAGTCTGACTGCTTAGAAGCAAAATATGGGGCTCAAGAGTTTTGCACAGCCCTGCATTTTTTATGAGTCACTCTAAAATATGCGATAGTCCTACATAAAATAATCATTATTTTTGGTTTCATCAACTAATTAAAAAACTTGTTTTAAAAAGCTGGGGTGCTTTATATTATGCAAATACAAATACAGTGTAGTTACTTTTAAATCATGTAAAATAAATATTCTTAAAGGAAAAAAAGGGCAGAAAGGTCAAATGGGTACTGTTAAATGGGAAAACTGGTCAGTTTCTTTATCTAATGCACGCTCATTTTTTATTCAAAGTCAGCGACATGATTAAGTAAAGCTTGACGCAAGGGAGTGTCTACACTGTCTCTTCTTTTAACAGTGCTCTAAATCACTAGATACACTGCTGAAGTTCAGAAACTGAGATCTTCTTCATTCGGGTTTGATAAAGGATTTCATCTGCGACACAGTTCAGGACCTGTTTTTTAATATTTTTTTTTCTTTGCCTTCTGTATTTGGAATGTTGTTTAAATTGCTAAACAACATTCCAACTATTCTGGAAACAAGGCCATAAGTCCAATGAGTGCAAAAAGAGAAGAACGGTGCTGGAAATTACATTAAAATGACTCTCCTGCTAAATCTCGTCTTGCCTCTATTTGCCTCTGCAGGGACATCTCTCAAACAGCTGTCAGTTTTCTGCCAGCCTCTATCCTTGGTGGTCTCAGAAAGCTGTTTGCAGAGTCTGCCTATCAGCTGAAAGAACTTCCTCCTCTGCAGCACTTTACCAAGCTGCACTTTGCCAAGCTGACATACCCGTCACATTGCTGCGCCTTTCAGAATGTGCACAGAAACAGGTATGCATGTCTCGCAAAAGATAACATGTTCAAGGAAATATTCTTGTTCTTGTTGTTGCAGTTGCCATAAAATATTCACACCAGTTGAATTTTTAGTCCTATTCAAGTAATATAATGTAGGTTCACTTATGTGGTGTTGTGTGGTAGGTCAAAGTGGAACCCACTGTGTGACCACCCGAGAGCAAAGGATATCACTGCCTTCTTCAGGGAGCACTGTTCCAACTCCACCTCCATCACCTGCAGCCCAACACCTGACAACTTCAACCCCTGCGAGGATATCATGTCCCCCATCCCCTTAAGGGTCCTCATCTGGATCATCTCTGTCCTCGCTCTGCTGGGCAACGCAGTGGTTATCCTGGTGCTCTTAGGTAGGAAATTTGGAAAACTCTGCCAATTCTGCATGGCTTTTTGCCACATGTGCCGCATGCAATTGTTCTGTCTTTGCATCTCCGATGTCCTGCCTTCAAGGGTGGAAAAATGGATTCGCATTATGTCAAGTTCACTACTAAAGTATAAACTTGGCCCCACATGTTTGTCGTCATGTTTTGGTGCTTTGATGCATGGGACAATTTTCTTTATTTGTATTTCAGTAGTAATCGTACCGTTCACCCAAAAAATTTGTTTTTATTTTTCTTTCATCTTTTTTCCTTTAATTTTTCACAGTAAATGCTGCTTTGAATAGATATTACTGAGTGATTGGAGTAATTTTTCATTTCCACCACTGTGTGGCAGGCAGCCGCTCCAAGCTGACTGTTCCTCGTTTCCTCATGTGCCACTTGGCCTTTGCTGACCTCTGCATGGGCATCTACCTGGTAGTCATAGCAACTGTAGACATGCTCACGCACGGACAGTACTACAACCATGCCATTGACTGGCAGATGGGCCTTGGCTGTAATGCGGCAGGCTTTTTCACGGTAGGTATGAGCAGATAGAGTTGACTGCGTGCATTCATGAAGAGACTCATCAATATCCATGTCTGAATAAATTAGCATGTCATTTACAGGTGTTTGCCAGTGAGCTGTCAGTGTTCACATTAACAGCCATCGCCGTGGAGCGCTGGCACACCATCACACACGCTCTGCGGCTTGACCGTAAGCTTCGCCTGAGGCACGCTTGTATCATCATGACTGCAGGCTGGATCTTCTCCTCGCTGGCCGCATTACTGCCCATAGTTGGGGTCAGCAGTTACAGCAAAGTGAGTATTTCATTCAACCACTTTTTTTTTTTTTTTGTACTTTTAAAAATATAAAGGTCGTTCAATAAATATTGAAAAGCAGAATATGTAAAATAAAACGAAAGACTACAACAAAAAAGAAAAATGAAAAAGCGTGTTCATTATTCTTTAGAGCTCAAATCTGTATCATCAAATGTCCGGTACTGCACAACAAAAGCACAAAAATATACAACTGATTATTAAGTACAACAAGGAAAAAGTAGCAAATTACCACAATTTAGAAAACTGGATCAAGCACATTTGTGGCATTTTCTAACAGACTATTCATCTTTATTTCACTGCCCACAGAGTATATTCATTAGATGTCACTTTCAAGGCAGATCAAGCCTCGAAACAAGTACAACAATGTTGAAATGATATCTATTCATGTTAAAAGCTAAATGTCGGGTGGAATATTGAGATACAAAAGAGATGATATGAAAAAAAAATACCACAAAGAAAAAAAATGGTAGAGTTGATTGTGAACAAAATATGATACAAAACTACCACAAATAGATACAAAATAACCATGAAACACATTAAAGGATCACAAAGAGATGTCAAATTAGCAAACTGAGGCTAAATTTAACCATGCAGAAATAAAAAAAATCCCCAAACTGATACTAAACAACCAAAAATAAATTCCAGATAAATAATATAAGACAAAGAAGTAACCCAAATGTGAATAAATTGACAGAAATTCCAAAAGAAATATGTAAAGTGAGCACAGAGAGACACAAAATTAGCCAAATCATTCATAAATAATGGAAAGGAAACACAAAAAAATAAGAAAATAAAATATGAAGAGACCATATTGATGCAAAACATCTGCAAGTTGCACAACTCTTTCAGCGAGTTGAGGATGAGAATGTTACCAGTGGTGTCTGTGCTCAGGGCCCATTGTTTGGTCATCTCTTCTTTATTGAACTTTAGTTCCACTGTTCCCACCAAGTACTTAACGTTGTGGGTTTTAGGATCCACATCTCAAATTATGAAACCAAAGCTCTCAGCTCTGGCTTCATTCAACAGGTTTCTACCTATATAGCCCAGGATATGATGTGAAAATTTAGATGAATCTAGGCCTCTGATCATTATGTTTCTTCATGCAGGTGAGTATCTGCCTGCCGATGGATGTGGGGTCTCTGGTGTCCCAGGTCTATGTGGTTTCCCTACTTCTTCTCAACATCCTGGCCTTCTTCTGTGTGTGTGGCTGTTACCTCAGCATCTACTTGACTTACCGCAAGCCTTCATCTCCACCAGCCCACGCTGACACCCGCGTGGCACAGCGCATGGCCGTCCTCATCTTCACCGACTTCGTCTGCATGGCTCCCATCTCCTTCTTTGCCATCTCGGCTGCCCTGAAGCTCCCTCTCATTACCGTCTCAGACTCCAAACTCCTGTTGGTCCTTTTCTACCCCATCAACTCATGCTCCAACCCCTTCCTGTACGCCTTCTTCACTCGCACCTTCCGACGGGACTTCTTTGTCCTTGCGGCTCGCTTTGGCCTGTTTAAGACTCGGGCCCAAATCTATCGAACAGAGACTTCCTCCTGTCAGCAACCAGCCTGGACCTCTCCGAAAAGCAGCCGTGTGATGTACTCTTTGGCAAATACCCTAAGTTTAGATGGGAAGCAAGAGTGCTGATTGTCATCAAAACATCCACATGTACAAATATTTACTACAATTTCACCCAAAGTATGAGGGCATTATGGCAGCTTGAGGGGAAAACACCTCAAAGTTGAAGAAATTAAACAGTTTGGCATGGTTACACTGGGCAGAGATGCTTGAAAAGTGTGCTAACTTCTGTTTCAGTTCATCATTTGTAATTTAGATATGTTGGTCTTCATATATCCAGTGACTTGTTACTTTAAAACTACATAGACAATGCAGAGTTTCAGACAGTCTTGTTTTGTATTACCAGAGTGTTTCACCTCTGATCAGCAACAACACAAGGCAACCAGTGTCTCATACTCATTTTAGATCATATATCCCCTGTAAAATACTGTCAAATGCGTGCAAACTCTCACAATTCAAGTACAAACACAACAACTGCAGATAATTATAAGAAATCTGGGTCATTTAGCCGTCCTAGATATCCTTATGTTTGTTGTAACTTGTTTGAAGTGCCAGATGGGTGTATATTCCGCCAGCAGTTTATAAGTAGAAGAGTAGAAGAAGTTGTAACACTGATGACTTCATCCGTCTTGTGCAACAAACATCATCCAGTTGGTATCTTGAGATAATGCAACAAATTAAAGTGGAACAGTTTGACAAAGGTTTTTACATGTGGGATATCACCGTGTGCACACCAAGAACTCAGCATTTATTTAATGTTCAGTGTTGTGACTGAATGATATTCATTAAGAAGAACACTACTGGGACCTGCTGATTAATAATCTCCTCATACACTCAGTCTGCTGAAGCTTTTTGTGTCTCCATATCCCCTCCAAGTCAACGGTGTCCCTGTTTGCCTCAACGAAGGCTCTGTAATCATCTTTGAAATGTAATTCTGCTTGTTTGCTCTGCACAAAACATGTTATTAATGTTTTTTTCAGATTGTTTATAAAGGTGATCTTTAACCTCTCTGTCTGTGTATTTATAAGAAGAAGAAAAATCTCTGCACGTGCAATGGAGGTTTTTATCTAGCAATACTGTTCTTCGGATCCTCCAAAGCTTTCAAGGACAATCTGACCCTACCAACCTCCGTTCTGTGTACCAAGGTGGGTGGGTGGGTGTAGGAGGACAGACTACACAGCTGCTCATTCAACTTATTACAGGAGGATGGATACCGCAGCAAGATAAGATGCAAACACTCAGCAGAAACCCAGAGTATCAAGGCTGCAGCTGCAAGGAGGAATCTGAGCCTCTCATTGATATGGATGCACTGCCTCCTACATGCTAAATATGTGGGTGCGTTTTTACACTTTAACCATCAGGTGATGCAAATGACTCAAGATTTATTGCTGTGTTGCTTCTGTCATGGTCTATAAGCACCATAGATTTTCTTCAAAAAATAAATAGATAGATGAAAAATATATAAAAGCTTAAAAACATTGTTTTATGATAAGTAAAATGAGTTTGATTTAACATATGTAAAAAAATAAAATTATAAAACTGCACTGCAAGAAAGAAAGAAAGAAAGAAAGGCCACAATGTGACACACAAACAAACTAATACACTTCTATGTAAGTGAAAATAAAGCTACATTCTCTCTTGGAGGGTTTCAGTCCAGTCTGATCATTTGCGGATAGATAGTGCCCCCTGGTGGTCACTTGATATAAAACGAGACCATTTTAAAATGTTTATTAAAGTGCTGTTCCACATTTTAAGTCTTATGAGGGTTTTTTTTTTTTCAATTGCAAAATAATTTCTGATTTAATCATTTTTAAACTAACTGATGACATTTGGAGACATTTAGTGCGCTAATATTCAAAACAAAACAAAAACTCTTTCTTATTAGCACTTCTAATAAGGTGTTGTACATTAATTTAAAGGAGAAAAAAGAGGCTTCAAATTAAAATCAAACTTTAAACTATTATTTTAGCAACTCTGTAACAATGCTTGTGATTGTATCTTGAAATTAGTTTTCAGTTGAGTAGTAATTCCGTTTTTAACATGAATAACCCTATCTCTGGAGACCATTTCACAAAATAATGGGGATTTGTTTTTAATGATTCCTCATAAGGTAAACATAGGGCCTTTTTTAAACCAATATACTGTCACAAATGACATAAGACGAATCCCAACCCTTTCACGTTATTCAATGGGGGCTTGGGTTGGAAGATGTGCATGACCTAATAGCCCTTTGATGTGTTCAGGCCATGCCTTGATCAAATCGCCGCTTGACCGATTCCCAACCCTAACATATAGGTTTGTTAAGTAGTTTAATACGAGGCTTCCGGTTGGTCGCTGTAAGAGAAAAAAATAAAACGCTAAATTTGATTGGTCGAGTCGACATTCTGTTCTTTTTTTTCTCGCGATTGTTTCCCGTGTGGGTTAATGGCTCCTCCTGCTACAGACAGAGACGGAGCTGGCACCGAGCATTGAAACTGGGGGGAGCTGTGACACCACGGAGAAAAAAACGCAATTACACTCCAAATACCATTGGGTTTTTGTTCGCAATTGTTTGGGGTTATCTGAGAAATAAGATTGTCTGGGTGGCAGTTTGGGTCGAGGGCTAAATTTAGCAGCGGGCGGTCGAGGATAGCGGTCTATTTTTCGACAACCAACTCCCCAGATGAACTCCGTCAGAGCCACAAACAGGAGACCCAGGCGAGTGTCGAGGCCGCGCCCGGTACAGCCCGAACGGAACAACGGGGACAGAGGTAAGCTAGGCCATGGTCAGCTAATGGTTTCAGACTAAGCTGTGTCAGGCCGTAAAAAAGTATTTACGTAACCATTATTTTTCCACTGGCTTGTTCGGTTGTATTAGAGACGGCGGGTTTAGCAGGAAAACCCGAGGCTTCTTGCTCTGTGTCTCAGGCCAGGCCGCGCTTTGTTTGGCTTGAGTGATCGGGGCTAGCTAGCTTACCAGGTTGGGAGGAGGTTGAGGGGGTTGCCTTCGCTTAACGTAATGCGTATGTAGCTACACGGTCATCATATGTGGCTCATATTCCTCAACTGGAGGCAAAAGGATAGACTTCACATGCACTAATCACAAGCTTAGTGTTTGCTCGGCCGCTGCATTCCCAGCTGTCACAACCGTTTCGGAGGGTGTAAATCTGAGGACTGCCATTTTTGGGGTGTAACGTTAACAAAAACATTAGCAGCGATTGGGGGCAATGCTAACTAGCCTCTTCAGATTCAAGAGGCCACAGAGATCAGCTGTGATCGATGAACTGCGTGATTTGGAGGAATTCACTGGGATAATTTTATGTGCTTAGGTCTGTCGGGTAAAGCCAATTTTGTTATCAGAATGAGTAAACATGCCCTTCTTCACTGCCGGCGCCTGCTAGCTTTGGCTTGATTTGTTTACACCGCGGATTTGCCAGCTACGCAGTTCAGTTTTTAGCCATTAGCCGCACGTCTAATCGACTTCATTTGCGGCCCCTAATTTGACAGCAGCACAAAAGATGAGCGTGCTTCTGGCCGGTTAGGAAGCAAATGCATACTGACTGGTATTTGTTAGAAGCTACCAAACTTGAAACAAAAATGCATTTTAGCTGCAGAGAGCGCATCTGCCTTTATCAATCACCAACCTTTGTCTGCCTTACCAACTATAACCCTGGCTGTGGTCTGCGCAGTTGTCACATTGCAAGCGAGCTTAATGTAGAAACCTCTGTCAGTAGTCTATGCTGCATTTCCTGCACATCTTTGCGGTGCAAAATGAGCAACAAAAAGAGAGAGATTATAAATGCTTGATGATGTTTTTGTTTGTTGTTATTTTTTAAAATGCCTGACCTGACCCTGTTCTGTATTGCAGCTTTGATTGTAATTGGTTCTATATGCTATGGATTATTGACAAAACATCACTTGATTTTCTGTTTAGATGAGGAGGCTCCTGCAGCAGCTGCAGCAGAAATGGCTATTGAAGAGTCCGGTCCAGGTGCTCAGAACAGTCCCTATCTGCTCCGACGCAAGACCCTGCTTCCTAAGAGAACCGCAGCTGCCTCTGCCACCGCCTCTGCCTGCCCCAGCAAGGGCCCAATGGAGGTTAGACTGGAGCTCTGGCTTGTGTTTTATCTCTTTTAAAACGACAATAAGATTGTGACAGATCATTGAGCTTCCCTGTTAATTACTTGGTGCTTGGATCTTGGATTGATGTTTATATCCTGCTTTCCCTCTGTTCTAGGGAGCTTCCACTTCATCAACAGAGGCCTTTGGCCATCGAGCCAAGCGGGCACGAGTGTCCGGTAAGAGCCACGACCTGCCAGGTGTGTGTTATACTCTGCAGCTGGATAAGGAGAGTGTTTGCTGTTTTAAGCTTAAGTTTGGAGTTATTTTTTATGTTAGAACATTTTATGTTTTTTTGTTTGTTTGGTTTTTTTTTCGTGTATAAAGAAGCAGCACTCATTGAGCTTGAAGGGATAAAATTTTTCTTCCCACTGATATTCTGTGTATTTGTGTATTTTTAGCAGCCCCAGCAGAACAATATCTGCAGCAGAAGCTTCCAGATGAGGTTGTTTTGAAGATTTTCTCCTACTTATTGGAGCAAGACCTTTGCCAGGCAGCTTGTGTCTGCAAGAGATTCAGCCAGCTAGCGAACGATCCCATCCTATGGTGGGTGCTGCTAAAGACATGAACTCTGTTTTGATCTTATTTTGTGTGTAACTGTCATTAGTAGACAGACGGCTGAAATTGATTTTATGTCTTTCTCATGATATTCTAGGAAACGTCTATACATGGAGGTGTTTGAGTATACACGTCCCATGATGCATCCTGAGCCAGGCAGGTTCTATCAGGTCAGCCCCGAGGAGCACGAACACCCAAATCCCTGGAAGGAAAGCTTTCAGCAGCTGGTAAGTTAGTCTATATTATTATATCAATAAATTGTGGGGTTTTTTGTTTGTGTTTTTATTTATTTACATATTTTACATATAATGAAATTTGATTTTTTTTCCTAAGCTTTATATGACTTACCAGTAAAATTAATGCAGCTCAACAATTTATTAATCTCTAACAGTGGAAAGAAAAATTATTTTGCCTTACTTTGAAGACGTTATAGAAGAAATAAATGTTTGCATTTTTGTTTTTTAAATGTCTTAGTTTAAACAAAAAAACTTCAAATAAGCGCTTAATAAATTTTATGCTTCACTAAGCTATTGTAAGCCTTTAAAAGTAAAACAGCATCCAGTGTATATATGACTTTTATTTTTGTCACTTGTACATATATAATGAGTTGACTTTTACTACTGAATCACTATTAAGCTTTAGTTTTAATTTTCATGTCAAGTGAAATTGAGTCTAAACGCCTTAGTTTGGTTATTTAGTTTCAATATTATTTGATTGTTTATTATTTTGAAGCAAAGATGAGCACTGTGTAAAATATGTTATTCCCTGATATATGTGTTTTCTCAGGGAAGTTATTTCAAGACATTTTTTTTTACAATTTATTTGGAGTGAAGTGTCATGTAATCCCACTAGTTTAAAATGTTTGTAATGGATTATTATGTGGTCCTGCAACTGTTGATTACTGTAAATGTCTAATTTGTTACTGCAGAGTTGGGCTGCCTGTTTAGTTGTAGTCTTGTATTTTTGCTTTATTGATTAGAATATCAGACAAAAGTGGAGACTAAACATTGAATGCACTTGTAAATTTGTCACTAAGCAGTTCAGTTTTTGAAGGTGTCTTGCTTCTTAATATCAGCTACTTATCTTTATGTTGGGGTAGTTAAGAATCCATTAAGTAGTTATATCTATTGCAGAACCTATTATTGTTTTTGATATTTTTTATATCTAGCCATGTCTTCTGATGTGGTTCAGTTTGTGTTTCAGCTATTTATTTAGTTAGATGCTCAACTTTTGTTTGTGAATGATGGAGTCATTTTAACTGTAAAGGCTGTGTACTGGCTATGTCACCTTCTTAGCGACCTGATATTACCTGCATTGTCCTTTTGGAAAAGCCTCTCTTTAACATTTAACTTTGAAAGTTAAACTTTGAAACTTTTTGCTCTGCTCAATGAAAACCGTGTGAGCCAACATGCACTGATCTCGGGGTTTTCTCTGTTGTAGTATAAAGGTGCACATGTAAAGCCAGGCTTTGCTGAGCATTTCTACAGTAACCCTGGAAGATACAAAGGAAGGGAGAATATGCTGGTAAGTTAAGACCCTGCAGTTGAAAAGAAAAGCATTCAGTCTTCATGTTTTGGCATTATACAACTTATGTACACATTTACCTCAAAATTTTAAGTACATGAAAGTGCTTATTTGTTTCTTCCCTACAGTATTACGATACCATTGAGGATGCTCTGGGTGGGGTACAAGAGGCCCACTTTGACGGTCTCATCTTTGTTCATTCTGGTATCTATACAGATGAGTGGATTTATATAGAGTCTCCCATCACTATGATTGGTGCAGGTAAGTATGTTGTCTTCGCTGAGAGGTGCTGAAAATGTGATGCTTCTGCTGCGTGCAATCAATATTTCCCCTAAAAATGGGATACACTATTAGCTGTGTGTATGTCCGATTTGAACCGAGTGGTCTCTCTCTTTTTTTCCCCCCTTAGCTCCTGGAAAAGTAGCAGACAAGGTGGTGATAGAAAATACCAGAGACTCAACATTCGTTTTCATGGAGGGCTCAGAAGATGCTTATGTGGGATATATGACCATCAAGGTAAATGTATACCTCACCTCTCCTATGTTTTTCTAACAAACCTGGGGGGGTGGTGCATCTTTTGATGGCTTGATATCAAACCAGAGGGTGTGATCTTGAACATTTGTATCTGCACTTTTAAGATTTAAAGGATAACCCATGCATAGATATGTCATAATCAGGAAGATTTAGTTGACAACAAACAGTAAAAAGATAATTATAATTGATTTGGTGTTTTTTTCTTTTGCTTAGAAACTAAATGTTGCCACAATATTTTGTTTTGCATCTAAATCATTAACACTGATGTCAACAGAAGGATAATCAAAAAGTGTTTGTTTTGGGGGGTTTTATGAATTGGTGGTAAACACCTTTACATGAAGGATAGTGTGGCTCACGCTCCATTCAGATGGCTTTAAACCACAGCTTGTGGCCTTTAAAACTTTTGCAATTATTGGGCCAGTTTAACTTCCCCTGTTTAAATCTTTGTTGTGACAAAAGGATGTTCATGCTCATGTGCTTTCACTTTGATGGCTTTCATCTTCTGGTATGAAGTGTCATTCCACTTCTGAATTATATTCTGCTATAAGCTTGAGGCAAAAGTCCAGTGTGGAAGTGATGGGTGGACAGACAGATTGTCAGTAATCGTGTCCTGCATCTGACCTCAGCGGCTCTTCTCTCCTCAGTTTAATCCAGACGATAAGTCGGCGCAGCACCATAACGCCCACCACTGTCTGGAGATCACAGTCAACTGCAGCCCTAACATTGACCACTGTATCATCCGCTCCACATGCACAGGTAACGACACGGCTCTTGTTTCAGAAATAGAGAAAATGCTCCTTGTTGGTATTTGAAGCTTCAGCTTGGTAAAAGTAGCATGATACCATTTTTCATGGAATCGCACAGCTCTTCGTGTTTTTGTGTTCTTTCTGTTGAGAGTTGAAATTGAGTGCTTTCACTTAGTCCTAGGGTGAGAGGCTAAATCGAATAGTTTTTGTGTAGGGTTTTCCCCCCTTATTTGCAGTTGTTTTAACTTATACAGTTGACATGTTAATCGCTTTGAGAAAAACTTAAGTCTTTGAAAATCCTAAAAATCCGTCCCAATTGTTTGCATTTTCTATGTATCAGTACTCAGTTTCTTTCAGTCTTTGTTACGAGACCTGCTTGTATTTGTTGTCTGATTACGGCACCCCTAATCAGACAATACCATACCATGAAATCTCACACGGCATTTAAAATCTGTAAGCTGTATGTCTTAGAAGTTATTTATATGCTGCGCTTGTCACTTATTCCCATACTGGTCCTTAGCAGTGCTGGACTTTCACTGGGCGGCCCTTGTCTATTTTATTCCTTCTGAGATGCCCAGATTACTAATTATGTATACGTTTTGCTACATTTTTCAGGTCACGCTGCTTACACTACAATGATCAATTTGCATTTGAATAGGTGCTAATTACCATTTTATATAAGCTTCCAGACTACTCTTGATGGTATCATACATGTGTGGAAAACAGTTGATACACGTGTCTGACCATATTGTAGAAGAATTAGGGGTGGGACTATAAGTGCCCTGCAATTTGATTATGATTCAGGGGTCTGTGTTTCCTTCATAAAACAATTATTGCTGCATCTTGTTGAACGCTTTTCCTTTTTTAAACAGTACTTCATTTTAAGAAAAAAAACCTTCATTAGGTGACTGTATGTTACTTTCAGAGCAACATATTTTTTAACAATCAATTGTTAAGTTACTTATGTATTTTTTGATCAATAAAACATATATAAGTTATGTGGCTGGAAGGCTGCATTTATAATATTTTCCGGTTGGGGGGGTCATTATGTCAGTGAAATGCCTTTGAGATGGGACATTGTCTCTCAGCTCCAAGGTGCTCAATAATGTGCAAAAGACTCAAAATGCATGCAAATCAAGTTGCAGTAGTTTGTAATGTGCTTTGCCTTTTTTGAGTTAGATTGAAGATTTGACTTTGCTTGCTTGGCATTACTCTGATTTGCAGAACCTTCAACCAAGTTGTCCTATCCTTCCCCAGGTGGAAATGTATAAAGTTGGTTCTTATATTTGTAGTGTTTCTGACATACTATGAATTAGTTCAACATAATAGACACCAAAGTGCTTCAATATAGTATTTTTTTCATGCAGAGGATGCCGGTGGGTCTGTCTAGGTTAGCCATCTTTTGCACTCTATACACTGTCTGGACACTCCATCTCCCAGGTCCACACCTTGACCATTTTTCACCCACCCCTAATGAGAATGTGTGCTTGCATTGGGCTGTGTGTAGATAACCTGAAAAATGCTTCTGTTTAAAAAAGAAAGAAGACCTAATGTTCATCAAGGCAAACTGCAATTGGAGAATATTTAGGACTGTTAATGTTACTGAAAGGAGGGTTTATAAAAAAAAAAAGAACAGCAGAGCTCCTGCAGGAGACTCAAAATCTTTGTTTCCTCTTATAGAAGAACACTGATGCAACAAGACACTGATCCCAACCACGCAAGTAAATCAACAGAATGGCTGAACAAGAAAATTAATGTTTTGGAATGACGAGTTCAGTCTTTAACCCATCTCAGAAGGCTGTTCAGTCAACACATCCTAGAAATATTAACAGTTCCATAATTCCTTATCAATGTGTTTAAAGTCTCATAAGCAGCTGCACAAAACATCTGGTACAAGTTTTTTGCTTGATGAGGTTATACAAGTTACTATATTCAACATTAAACTTTTATCCTCCAGTTTTTGGAGTGAAGACTTCAAAAATACCCCTGTTTATGTATTATTTAGTCAAATTTGTTTGTCTGCTTTCTAAGTAATTGGTGGTCAGATTATTTATAGCCAAATCACAGTTTAAATATGTGGACCTGTCTTTTTTTTCTTTTCTTTTTTTTAGTAATCTACGAATTAATGTTGCATCTCTTTTGTTGTGTGACCCTCTCCTCTTTTCTTTGTTTTTAGTGGGTTCCGCTGTGTGTGTGAGTGGACAGGGGGCCTGTCCAACCATCAAACACTGCAACATCAGCGACTGTGAGAACGTAGGGCTGTACATTACAGACCATGCACAGGTAAAGATTATCTTATTTTCTATAAATCAACAAATGTGCATTTATTCACCAGCACTTCTGGTGATATATGGTTGATTTAAAAATCCTTAAAGAAATAGTTTGGCATCTGAAATCGACAACATGCACTCTGGACATGATCTGTCCGACTTTTTAAAAATAGTTTTTACTTCTGTAGAAAGTGGCCTCCTACTTATTGTAAACAACTCACTGGCATCGGGCATTTTTCCCAAGTCCCTAAAGATAGCTGCCATTAAGCCACTCCTAAAGAAAAGGACTCTAGATGCCTCTATAAT
>JBBBVU010000023.1:7679864-7693433 GCA_037177055.1 Atherinosoma microstoma | reverse complement strand
GATCTGAGTTGGAGGGAGGTCTCGTGGGGACGAGGCGGTGCAATAGGCCAAGCGGCGCCAGAGGTGCGAGGGCCTCCTTCGCCGCTTGCGGCTTTAATTTTTCTTTGTTTTTTGTTTTTTTGGGTCAATTGTGAAACTTAGACTTTTTATGAAAGTAAATCCCTTTGTCTCTCCAGGTGTCACACCTGTAATACAACAGATAGGAACGCCATCTGTGTTAACTGCATCAAAAAATGCCACCAAGGACATGATGTAGAGTTTATACGGCATGATCGGTAAGGGCTTTTCTTTTTTTTTTCATGTTTGTTTTGTTTTTTTATCTGGATCTTCATGTTTGTAAATGTTTAACATGTTTCCTCTGGAGTATTAATCATTTTTTATCCCTAATTGATGATGAACATTCACCTTTTTCACAAAGTAGAAACGTTGGTTTTTATGCTTCCTGGGAAGGTGAATAAGTTAAATGTTTATAATCCCTGATGTTTTTGCTGCAGGTTTTTCTGTGACTGCGGAGCAGGAACGTTGTCCAACCCGTGCACGTTGGCCGGAGAGCCCACACATGACACAGACACTTTGTATGACTCGGCGCCGCCCATCGAGTCTAACACGCTGCAACATAATTGAAGGCGTCTGGTTGAGTTAACACCCTCACATTAGCATACAAACACATTACATTGCACACAGCCTTACACACACAGTTACATTCACACATCCACTTGCAGCCACAAGGACCCAGAGAGACTCTGATTTCGGCGCTCTCGGACGGGATCGACGTGGAAGAGGCTGCAGAGGAAGCAACTTCCCGCCGCTGCAGCCTCAAACGCTGCAGCAGAGGGAGCAGTGGAACTGAGGGTAGACTGACAGAACAGCCACAAGAGATTCCTCATTGGAGCATTTCTTACTGCAGTCTGTAAACAAAGAAGGTGGGAAGAGGAGGCTTGCGCTGAGGGGCTGTCGAGGTCAGTTGATGGCACTTTGAGTGTGAACTCCTCCCCGGATAATCCTCAGCTCCAGGCCTTCCTGTTCTTCTTCTTGTTCTCAAGAACTGCTGTCAAAAGACTTCATGCTTCCTCACAGCTGCCATCCCTATTGGCTGGGCCGGCAGTTGTAACTAGGCAACAGATGGGTGGATGTTGTTCTGTGTGTGGATAAAAAGCAAGATTGTGTGAGTGTGATGGAGCACTTGGGCTTTTTTTGTTTTTTGTTTTTTTTTGTTTGTTTTTTTTAAAATATGTTCTGATCAATGGATTTTATTTCAATGCTTTCTCATGTAGTTTTGTATTTTCAAGCAAAAAGCTGACTGTATTTGAATGTCTTTTATTTTATTATATATTATTATAATTATTATTATTTTTTTCTTTGGTTAGCGTCCCTCTCCCCGACCCGCCAAACTGCAGAAACTCAAACGTCCCAGTGGTGAAATTCTTTCTGTGAAAGAGAATCTCATTTAAACACTATAAACCCTCTCCAGTGTGTTAGTTTAAATGGCAGGTGGAGTTGCTCCACACTTGTATAAAGAGGTGTGTGTAAATGTGTGTCGTGTACAGTGCAAGTTCTGCGTGCGTGTGTGTTTATAAGTTGATGCAGTCAGTGTTTTGTGGAGAGGATTTCAGTAGGAGGCGTCCAAGCTCCTTTTGAACTGGAACCGAAGAGTCAGTCTGCAGTCGTCGTCCCCCCCCTCCCCCTTATACCCCACCCCCTGTCCTCCCCCCTGTCTCCCTCTTGTGTATCGTGGTGACTGTGGCTCCTCATGCAGCCTGAATTGTATGCATGTACCATAACATCTAGACTTAATATATTGTGAAGTATTCAATAACCATTATGTAGATGCTAGTTGGAATTCAAAAAGGGGTATACTTTCTTAGAAAGACAAAAAAAGAAAACAGGAAACTGGCCATTTCTAAGAAAATAAAACTTTATTAGATCAAAGACGTCTTCCTTTGAATTCACTTCCATCAACAAGTGTCAATCTGAAAGAAGATGCTGCTGAAGAAGCTCAAGGAGATTGTTTAACTGTGTGGAAGTGCTCTGACACCGATCATCTGACTGGTCACGACTGCACTGATCTACACTTCATTTGGTGGTCATAAGAATCCCTCGGGGGGGGAAAAAAAAAAATCTAAAGCAGTTGCTGGGATTTGGGGTTAATGGTCATTTTGCAGATTTAATTTAATTGTTAAAGTATGAAATGGAGGAGACGTCACTGGAATATGAAGTGATCACAAGTTGTTTGGTGACATGTTTTAACAATGACGGCTGGGTTTCATGCATGGAACAAAAGAAGGCTGAAGGTCACAAAAATGTAGCTGCAACCACTGAGCTTGTTAAAGTGTGAATTTAGTACAAATATAGGGGATGAAGTTATGCAATCTGTTAAGAGGATCACCATTTTTAGCATTTTGACAGCATTCTGGGCAAATTGTTTGCAAAATGAGAGAAAAATATGAGCTGTTACTTAATTGGGGGAGAAACAACAGACCGCAGCAGAAATATTGTTTTTTTTTTAATGTTTTTTTTTTCTTAAAGTAAAAGATTTTGGGGGTACTGCTTCATTAGTTTCGGAGTACCTCAATGTCTCATTTATAAACAGTATATCCTGCCTTTTATTTGTCTTTGTGCTTATGTTATTTGTCTTATTTGCAGAAACACTACGAGGGAAATATTTCATTCACAAATGAGCTCTAAAGTCTGTAAAACTAAACATGTTGGATTGAATTGTGTTGAAATCTGCCTTTTGAAGTTTAAACATGACCATTTATATGGGGGGAAAAAATCATAGCAGGAATACAAAATGATCAATAGTTAAATTGCTAAGTGTTTTTCCTGAGGGAAGCCATCTAGTAATGAAGTAGTTGAAGTGTCTGATGTAAGAGCAGCAATAAAGCAATTTGGTGATCATTTTAATCACAATTCCTCTGAGGAAAAACATATTTAAAGAAGTGGCTTAAACTTTAGGGTGCATTTAAGTCAGCGTTGAGTCTAAGTATATTTCCCTGATATATATTAAAGAAGGAATTCAAATATCTCCTAGTCATCAACCAGATTTAATGCATATCTTAGAAGCCAAGCCATTATCACCAAAGTCCCTGCAGTGTCCTCTGGTGTTGCAGTTTAGCCTGAAATTAAAGCAAGTTGTCAGATTTCAAACAAAAACAATCATCAAGTCTAAGGAGGTTTGAAGACATCAGAAATAGGCCGTGCATACATCGCTAAAGATTTAAGTTTTTCTAGAAGTCTGGCTGCCTGAATATCTTTCAAAGACAAGTTCAGGGGTTTCAGGAGGTGTTCTAGGCTGAAGCTCCTCATCAAAGCCAGTCCAGCTTTGATTTATGTTATAGTCATCTCTCTCTCTCTCTCTCTGTCTCTTTCTCTCTTTCTGCCCGATGCTCGCGATGAAATGAGGCTTAAAGGGGGTCAAGAAGAAATTATTTAAGACGTGAAAAGATGACGGCTGCAATGAGAATCTAACCACACCAATATAATTCATTTTCATTCATGTTATTCATTAACCCTTTAAAGCCCAACCCAAGAAAAATAGGGAGAAAAGTCAATTTTTTTTAATCTGAAGTCTTTATTTGGGCCTTTAACCAAACCTGGAAAACAATTAACATATTTTTTGGGGGGTATATCTACCATTTATTACTGTATGACGTCAAACTTATTGT
Source organism: Atherinosoma microstoma (assembly GCA_037177055.1). Taxonomy (NCBI): domain Eukaryota; kingdom Metazoa; phylum Chordata; class Actinopteri; order Atheriniformes; family Atherinidae; genus Atherinosoma; species Atherinosoma microstoma. The sequence goes on along the minus strand of JBBBVU010000023.1, from coordinate 7,689,768 downwards.
AGTATAGTCTTCTGCTTACTGGCGTCCATTTAGGGGCAGGAGACAAGTATCATATTGTATACTGCAGGGATTTGAGCAAAGTTTTTATCATGAAGTGATGTAAAATGTCACAAAACTGGATGTATCAGATATGATACGTTTGGCTTTATAGGGTTAAAGGAAAAAAACAAAGTGACATATTGTCACAGGCTGCACACTCTCATCGTTATCTATCTTCTTTTGTTTGCGTGAACCCCAGTTCGTATAACGATAAAAATAACTGAGCCTCACTTTGGATGTTGCAGCTGCAAGGAATTGTGGGACAGAAAGCACCTTTCCTTAGTATTTAGTGAATTTGACCAGCTTTAATCATGGCTCCTTCTCAGATATTTTCAGTTTTTTTTTTTACTCAAACAAAAGTTTACCTGGACTCAGGTGAAGCGTGGTTCTGGTAGCAAAATGCATTGGGAGATGCTTCTCAGCAGCAGTAACGAATGTAGCCAAACTTGTCTTTAAAAAGGAAAATGGGTCTTCATGTATGAAGGTGTGCCAAGTCTGTCGTGATAATACAATTTGTCCAAATTAGGTCAAATTGGTGGAAGAAAAAAAAAAAAAGAAAAAAATTGTGGGTATGGTTTTTCTCAATGTGATTTACTAACAAATGATCTATGTTCTGTGCATGCAGTCATCGGTGCTCTTTAGGGGGTAATGTAAATTACACACTGTAAAACTCGTGGTCTAATTTGATCAAACGTGACCAACAGAAGACGCATTGTAGGACACAAGCTTGACACCAGCTAGTGCAACAACATGGATGAATTGATGTTTTTGACCAGATCACGGTGGTGAACCCTCAAACATGCCTACTCCAAGTGTGTGTTATATGGTGTTACATTTCTGGGAAACCTAGATCAGCTGAATGCATGCTCATGTTGACGCAGGTCCGGATCACCGCAAAGAAGTGTGTCCTGTACACATTAGGTTTATTCCTCCTGAGATCCAAGATTCAACTCATTATGAACTATTTATATGCAATTTAAAAAGTATTTAGATCCCTTTTAGTGGTTCCAAATTGAAGGTAGCTGCACACTTAAATCTTTGAGATTGGTCTACTGCTTGATTCTCCTCCTGATACCTGATGGTGGTGTTATGTGTTTAGAAAGGCCCACATCTGTTTATACAAGGGTCTGATTTAAACTACATGTCAACACGAGAGCCAAGCCAGGAGGTCCTGGGAACTCTTCATGACCAGAGAAAGGCTGTACAACCACTCCCAAAGCAATTTGGTTTATTTGCTTGTTTTGTTTTCGGAGCTTTGCCGCTTCAATCAATGTTGAACGGTACAAAAATACAGAAATTAAATTAAATTAAATCAAAGCCACTCTTTGACAGAGCATCAAGACATCTTCAGCAACATGAGGAGACAAAAGATGACCATCGCCAACAGTGACGGCTTTAAATGTTTAAGTACCCTGATAAAAGTTGCTGCTTTTATCCAGTCAAGCACAGTGTTGGGAGCATAATGCATTGGGGAGCAGTTGGACTAACCATCAAGAGGACCTGTTTTGTTTTTTGTTTAGTTTCTTTTTTGAACCACTTTTTTTTTTTTTTATTGTAGCTGTTCCAATGTTTTATTGCTCTCTATGAAGTTGTATATGCAGCATCATTGTACATGTTTGGCAGGGTCCAGAGAACTGATGGATCCAAATTAAGGATGGACAAAAATCAATACTTCAGTATCCGCTGGTCAAAATACTGGATATTCGATACTTTTTTAAAAATATCCCAGTACCACTGTGCAAATATAAAACACTGTTTATATTTCACTTCTGAGAGTTTCAGGCAATAAAATTGTGTGTGAAAATCAACCTCGACATATTCCTTTAATGTCTTCTGTGTCACATGATTTTAGGAGTATCAGATATTATGATAACGATGATGCTACAGTGATGATGATGTTTTAATACACGGCCTGGCCCAAAAAAAAAAAAGTCACCACTCAAGGTCACACTAATATTTCGTTGGACCGCCTTTGGCTTTAATTACGGCACGCATTCACTGCGACATTGTTTCCATAAGCTTCTGCAATGTCACAGGATTTTTTTGCATCCAGTGATGCATTAATTTTTCACAGAGATCTTAAACTTGATGATGGGAGAGCCTGACCACACGGGAAATCCTTCTCCAGCACATTCAAAAGATTCTCAATAGGGTTCAGGTCTGGTCTCTGCGGTGGCCATTCAATGTATGAAAATGATTTGTCATGCTCCCTGAACCACTGAGCCTGATGAATCCTGTCATTGTCATCTTGGAATATGGCCAAGCCATCGGGGAAGAAAAAAATCCATTGATGGAATAATCTAGTCATTCAGTGTGTTCAGGTAGTCAGCTGACCTCATTCTCTGGGCACATGTTGCTGAACGTAGACCTGACCAACTGCAGCAACCCCGGCTCATAGACTGCCCCCACAGGCTTATAGAGTAGACACTTGGCATGATGGGAGCATCACTTCATCTGCCTTATTACCCTGATGCTCCCATCACTCTGGAACAGGGCAGATGTGGACTCATCAGATCACATGACATTCTTCCATCGCTCCAGACCGCAATTTTTAAGCTCCCTAGCAAATCAAAGTCTTTTTCTCCGGTTAGCCTCACTGATCACTGCTTTTCAGTCACAATCCCTCGAGTTCCCTTGGCATTGTGCATGTGGGAATGCTCTTACTTTCACTATTAAACGTGGCCCTGAGTTCTACTGTTGTTTTTCTTTGATCTGATTTCACCAAACATTTAGGTGATCGCCGATCACCATCATTCAGGATTTTTTCTGACCACATTTCTTCCTCAAAAACAAAGGTTCCCCACTATCCTCCCAGTTTTTAATAATGCGTTGGACGGTTCTGGACCCGACTTTGGTAGTTTCTGTATCTCCTTAGATAGTTTCTCTTCTTGATGAATGCCAATGATTTGATCCTTTTCCACAACCACAGGATGTGTTTTAAGTCTTAAGTCCTGATTTAAACTGTGCTGAACATCCGTGGAGACACCTCAAGATGTCAGAACAATGTTTCTCATCCAATCTGAGGAGGTCAGACAGAAATATTTAAGAAAAGACGTATAAAGTGCCCAAATACAGGTGTGCATTTGACAACTTCTGTCAAAATTAGGTCAGACTGTGGTGAAAAGAAAAATGGTTCCTCCTTGTGATATACTGGTGGAACTAAACTCTCTCCTGAAAAGCCTGTCTTCACATCTCTTTAAGGGACAAACTCAATTAAACACAGTAAAACTCGTGTTCTAATTTTATCAAACATGACCAACAGAAGAGACTAGTAAGATGCAAGCATGACACCAGCAAAGCACAATGGAAGGATTCATGTTAATAGTGACCAGATAGTGGTAAAACTTCAGATATGCTTATTCTGAATGATACTGAGATTCTAGGAAACCTGGATCAGCTAAACATTGTGCTGTTTTTGAAACTGAAACCAGGTCCAGATCAGTACCAAAAAAGAATTTTACAGCCATAAAAGTTCTGGTTTATCTGAACTCTTGGAAGCAGAAGCAATCTGCTTTATGTATCAAGATGAACAAACATGACTGAGTCACAAAATAAACATTAAAGAAAACTTCTTTATTGAAAAACTATACAGTATAAGCGCCCTTCTGTGGTTCCCCACAGTAATTGAACTTAAAACTTAGCTGAGAAGACAGTGTGAGTGTAAAAAAAGTTTTTTTCAGGCCGTTTTTGCAGGAATGCAGCGGGCGAGGAGCTCACTGATGTACGTGTTGTTTTTGGCGACAAGCTCCTGCTTCATTCTTCTGAGCTCCACTTTCACCTCCTCTTCGGTCATGGTGGCAACAGGAAGTGACTTTACCTTCTGCAGAAAGTCCTGGATCAGGTTTTCTCCAACCTGAATAAAACAGCCAGAACATCGTCTTACAATGAGCATCTTTAACCTTAGACCATCTTCACAGCTCCCATTTGAAATAAGAGGAACAAGCTCAGGTGTATTAATGAGGGATTTGAGCAACTTTTGTGGAAATAAGTCCTTGAACCCTTGCAGACATGGTGCACTGCTGGTGTTGTCTGACACAAATGATAAAACACTGCTTGTTGATGCTTATCAAAGTTACCATTTTGTGTTTCTGATCCGTTTAACCTATGCGGCAACTGGGCAGACTACATATGAGGTCAGCATACACTGTGTGTATCTATGACCGTGGCAGAAGGATTGTGGAAAACTGAGCCCTACTTGTTTATCTGTCCGCCGTTTCTTGGCTCCAGGCTCTTCCTCCTGCTCCGACTCCTCCCCTGCAGGTTCCTGGAACTCCTCCAGCTCCCCTGCTTTTTCCTTCGCCACAGCCAGCACTGATGGAGGGAAGCAAGCTAACTCTGCAACGTGGATCCCAAAACTTTGGTCGCACACACCTGAAGACGGAGGTAGCTCATTTAGTTGAGAAATTATAGCCAAAGCCATTTTGTTTTTCACTAAAACCTGTCATGTTCAATCATCCTGAAAAGTTAACCTTGACAGAGAAAATCAACTTTACACTTTATTTATGTAATTTTGGCGCCGTACTAAAGATACAAGTTAACTGCTAATGATTATTATCAAGTATGTAACATCATGGAATAAAAGATGATAAAAACAGTTCACTTTAAAGGAAATATGTGACAAATAGCTGTATTTCTATGGATATAGCAATACATCTGAATCAATTATAATAAACTGTAATAAAATACAGTGATAAAAATAATTACATTCACACAGTTCAGAAAATCTGGTAATACATAATTCAATAGTCTGGGTTTTTACTTTAGGACAGTGTTTCATACTGTAAGATCTACCTCTAAAATAATATCTTCGTCCATTTCTACTTTAATAGACAAAAAAAAGTTTGAGTGGTTTTGAGTTTTAAAACATCTCCATCATCCGTTTTTTGATTGATTAATGACAAAAGTCTAAATGTAAAGCTTGAAAACTATCACAAACTTCATAAATGGGGAGGATAAGGTGGTTTTAGATGAATTCGGTTCACCACTGTAACAAAACCCTTACATGGCCAAAATCAGCTTCTCTCACCAAGATAATGCCAAACTCGATTTTTAATACGACACGAGTCATAACTTTGATAAAAATAAAACAACGAGTTAATTTCATAGATTGATGTCTTGTTAAATTCGACAGCTTAAATTAAAACTTCAAGACCTACAAGGTAAATTTACACATTTATAGTGTTGGGAAGTTAATAAATGCATAATAATTATGTTTATCGTAAAATTGTGATTTTTTTTCTTTGACAAGAATCGTACCAATTTTTTTTTGGGCGGCTGTAGCTTGGGTGGATAGAGCTGTCGTCTACTAAACAGGAGGTCGGCGGTTCGATTCCCCCTGACTACATGTCAAAGTGTCCTTGGGCAAGACACTGAACCCTACACTGCCTCCCGATGTGCCTATCGGGTGTATGAATGCTTACACTAAGCACCAAGTATGTATCAATATAGGTGTTGTAGGAATGTGTTGTGTGAATGGGTGAATGAACATGTAGTGTCAAAGCGCTTTGAGTAGTCACATGACTAGAAAAGCGCTATACAAGTACAGTCCATTTACCATTTACCAAGAAAATCTGTAATCGTGACCTCACGAATATCATGTCAAAATGTCTGAAGAACGTTTCCAACACCTTCTTGAATCAATGCCTCGGAGAATTCAGGCAGTTCTGAAAGAGTAGCCAGATGTACCTGATAAAGTGGTTTGTGAGTGTATGTAAGCAAAAACAAAGGGAGAGCAGTCCTAACAAGATGCTGTTCCAATAATTAAACACATATGAACAGAAAGTTGATCAGCCGGAATGAAAAGGTCAATTGGATCGCCGCAGTACTACAGTCAGATGATAATGGTAGCACACCGCAGGATGTGTGGTAAAATCATCACTTTTCCTTCAACAATCACTACTTCCCAACCCCGATAAAACCATAAAATCTTTAATCTGCACAAAAGTTAAAGTGCAACTATAACAAATGAGAACTAATGTGTGAGCTTTAAAGGTGCTGTAGGAGGTTCGTTTTTAATGGAGACAGGTTTCCTGTTATACGGTTTCTTGTGGTAACGAGCCAAGTGTCTGATGACTGTGGCTTAAGATTTTGCAGATATCGGAGCAGCGTTAATGTTCCAATTCAGCTCTAAACAAAAAAAGTTAATAAGCTTTATGTCTGGAAAGGATAAACAAGTTTAAAAATGAACACAATTTTTCTTATTTTGCTCAACGTACAATCCAAAATCCAGAAATCTAACTTGTGCTGACCTGGTTTAACTCTGTACAGCATGGTGAGCGTGTCGTGGGACGTCAGGGCCGTGACGTGCAGGTTGTGGACGGTGGGCTGCTGTGCCGCCAGCACCGTCAGTTCGTGGAAGTGAGTGGCAAAGAGGCAGAAGCAGCTGATTTTGGAGGCAATGTGCTCGCTGATGGCCCAGGCCAGTCCGAAGCCGTCGTATGTGGACGTGCCTCTACCGAGCTCGTCAATTATGATGAGCGAGTTTTCTGTGGCCGTGCTGCAGAGGGGATAAGAAAGATGAGAGAAATTTTGCAATTGTATTGGTTAATGAAGAGGCACGTCTACTCACCGCAGGATGGCAGCGGTCTCCAGCATCTCCGACATGAAGGTGGAAACTCCTTTCACCTGACTGTCTCCTGCTCCCACTCTCGCCAGGACGCTGTCAATCACGCTTAATTCCGCCTTTTCACACGGCACGAAGCACCCGATCTGAGCCATGAGGGCGATCACGCCAACCTGCCGGATGAATGTCGACTTTCCACCCATGTTTGGACCTGCAAACGACAGAAACGATTAGCTATAAAAATCTGACTTCAGTATCAGAATCATTCTCCCTCGACAACTCTCACCTGTTATAATATAGAAGCTCCTCTCGCCTTGGACAAAGGCGATGTCGTTGGGTATGAAGGCGGTGTCTGCGTCCGTCTCCATACAGGGATGTCTGGCCTGCAGCAGCTCCATACGCCTGCAGCCGTCGTCCAACAGGCTCGGTCGCACGTACGGCACCGGCGCGGAGACGGACGCCACGGCAAAGCTAACCGCCGCGTCCAGCTGTGCGATCACATCGCTCAGCGTCTGGAGGGGATCCACGTAACCTAGTGTTGCATAAACATTAAAAACCTTTGACAAATGATCACAGGCAGGGAACCGGATAATGTGGAGGCTACAAAATGATTTTTATCTGATAAAGCAATGCCAGCAGACGAACACCTCACCAACATTATCTCCTGTTTATAAGTTCAAAGACTGTACAGTTTACTGACCTTTGTAGAAATATAAGGGAAATCAATTAGTTTGGGGCATATAAGGCAACTTGTGCACGTAAGAAATCCTCAATTTACACGTGGCCAAGACTCCATTGATTCCTCTACTGATCAAATCAATGCCATGCTGATGAGGCGGCCATGAGCAGCATGTGATGAGATTCCTCACCTGAGGCGATGTTGATGATCTCTTTGACGATGGCATTCTGAGCCTCCTCATACTCCTCCCTGCTATTGGTGTACTCCTCGTTCAGAGAGCTCAGCTTACTGCAAACGCATGAAAGGGCACATTCAAGAGGGGGGTCAGGCCATCAGCTGACGATTTCACCAAAACGAACTTTGGATGTAGAGACAGCGAAGACAGACCTGTTAGTGAAGCGTACTCCGTTCTTCTGAACGTCCAGCGTGGTGAATTTCTTGTTGTTCCTCAGGCTCTTCTCGTCCTTGCACGTGACTCTCAGGTAGAAACCCAGTATAGCGTTGGACTCCAGCTTCACGGTCTTACCGGCATCCAGACCTGAAACACAAAAGTTCAATATCGTCAAAACACCATTCAGATTATTTTTTGTTTATTATCTTTCACCATCCGCCTTTTATCAGTGACACTGTAGTACCAGGCACCACATGTTTGTCCAAAATGCTGAGGACAAAAACGGATTATCTTTTTTCTTTTTCTTTTTTTTAAAGAATCATGTCAGTCATTTTGAACTGGGAAAACATTTTCAGCACAATAAAGCTGAAAAATACTGATCTGTTTGTCCAGTTTAACAAAGATGCAATGCTTTTTTAAAGAATTATGCAACACAAAATCCCAGCATCTGACTCTAAATGTATAGTCCCTTCAAGCTATAGAGTACAAAAGCCTCGAGAATGTCATAAATAATCAGTTCAACAAATAGCTACACAAATGACACTTAACACTTCAGTTGAAGTTTTAAAAAGTTGTACGAATTTTTCTGAAACTAAATCCATCCGAAACACTTCAGTAATAAAAAGTTTTGAGGAGAGCCTAAAATTACAAAACTAGAATGGGGATTTAAAAAAAGAAAAAGGAGGGATCATACTGGGCTAGGGATAACTGCAAAATTTGATTAACCATCCATACTAAAAAAAATTAAAAAAAATAACATTAACATAAAACATTAATTTGAAGCATAAATTCAGTCTACACCACCCCGACTACACCACTTTTCGAATTTTATAGTTAATAAAAGAAGATAAGCTCACAACTTCATGTGATTCAGCATTTTTGACTTTAAACTCTGTGCTGACTGCTTGGATATTAATTCTTTTTCACACATAACCCCCTAACAAAATTGTCAGATTCAGGTCCCGACATCAGTTGCCCTTTCACACACACCACACAACAGGATATTGTTGCACTTTCATAACTGGAAAGCCTCAGTTTGGCTTGCATGTTCAGGAGACAACATGTGACACAAAAAGTATACAAACTAGGGTCACATGGTTGGCTCTTGTTTGGTTTCTTGCACCTCCATGAAGGTGCCTGAGGATTACAGTGTTGGCCTGTACAGGCAGAGGACATCCCTAAATGACCTTTTTCTTTCCCATCGGCTGCTTTAATTCTTCGTAGATATTGTTTAAGGAAGCTGGCAGGGGAAAAGTCCATGCAACGTCCAGTCCAACTGATTTAGGTATCTGCATTCTCATATACAGCTCCCAAGGATGTTTCCATGAAAAATTATTATGACACAATCTTAGAGTCAGGGAGCGATAAAACCAAATTTACAGCTTTTTGCACCACATTAAAAATATTTAACAGCAGACACAGATTAAATCAAACCTCTCTTCAAGGAATCCATATTTCGTTTCTAATTTATAAAATGTTTCCTTTTATATACACTGCTTATGTGCAAGTGTGTGTTCATATAATCACCCAGTTCTCTGGCTGCACTGTTCAGCACCGCCTGCATGCTCTTTTCCAAAGTATCCATCTTTTCTCTGAGCTCGCTCAACACCGGATCAAACGACGCCTTAACCAGGAACTCGTGGTGGTCAATCTACATGTAACGCACAACAAACGAGAGAAGATGTGTTAACAACACATTAAACACAACACGATTCCTTCCAAATACAAGCATGGACAAAAAGGGGAGGAAAAAAGACCTGGTTCATGTCCAATGTGGTTTCAATCATCTCCTGGTACTTGATGAAGTCTGTCTGCAGGTCTTTAAGAGGAGAGATGAACACTGCTTGCAGCAGAACCAGGTAGCTGCCTGCAAGCACAAAGACACACATTGATGGAGAAGTTAGTTTTAATAACATTATTTGATTGGTCCCTGATTTCATCAACAAGATTACATGCAAGTTTATTATTGACTCTAGAAGGTATAATTTCAATTTGACAGCAGGATTCACAGCTTTTTCTTTTAAAGCAGTAATTACCTAAAAGAAAAAGCTGTGGAGCCAAATGAACCCTGGAAGCAGAAACAGTCTGTTCTATTTATTGGTTAATGGGGTTACAGTGGGTCAAAAAATATATTTAGTCAGCCACCAATTGTGCATGTTCTCCCACTTAAAAAGATGAGAGGCCTGTAATTTTCATCATAGGTACTGTATACCTCAACTGTGAGAGACAAAAT
>JBBBVU010000023.1:7643324-7654614 GCA_037177055.1 Atherinosoma microstoma | reverse complement strand
TATAGCACTGGAAAGGCTTGCACTTCCAATTGCGTTGTACTATGTACAATGACAATAAAGGTTTATTCTATTCTATTCTATTCTATTCTATGTATATAACGTAATATGTTATCATATCAATATAATTTCAACCAGTCAATATATTGTTTATGCCTTACTTAAGATAAATCCTTTAAAAAAAATTTTATTTTGTCTAAGTATTATAAGTAAGTAAGTAAAATTTAAAAAAAGCATTATCTCATTAAATATACATACTGAAATATGTACTCATTAAATAAGTGTAGAACAATAAATTGTCAAATGAATATTTGGGTGTATTTTATTTCTCACTATTCTGTCAGATTGGAACAGTGTGTTTATGTAAAACCAGTGCTGGAGGCTTTAAAAGCTTCTCGAAGGCAAAGTGAGTTTTTTTAAGGGAACGTGATGGTTACAGAGGTTTTAGATGAGAAAAAGTGCAACAGGGCTATATAAAAGCCTTTTGGCAGATGTTTGTAGGTGAGAATAATTCATGAATCTGTACCTGGGGGAAAAAAGAAATAAAGACATCAGTGTGTTGATATGATGACAGTAGGAAGCTTTAATCTGCTATTAGTCGATATTTTTTTGTAATTTAAGTGGTTTAGTGTTTATAACAAAAAGGATGAAAGTTGAATTGTTATTGCAGAGGAAATGGTCTGAGAAGTGACTCGGGGAAAATGCAAAAAGGAGTGAATTAGAGCATAACTCCAACTGTCACTTGTATTTTTCCACCAGGAATACCTCTTTAAATCAACTTAATATCTGAGTGGGGACACACTCGCAGGGATAGCTCAGCTCCTCTTTTTCTATCACAGCTTTATGGGGTATTTCATCACATTTGTTGTCGTTCATATAGGTTTGGCCTGTTTCCTGCAGTCTAGGCGCTATGATCGGCTACCTGACTGGGCTCGTCGCTGCTCCGGCGTGGATCCACTATCATCGCAAGCAGCTCACATACAAGTGCAAGTGATAAACACGTGGTTCGACACTTCTGTTGATGTGAATGTGTACATGATGTCCTGAATCAACTTTTTACTGATTATTTATTGAGGTCGTTCATGCTTTTTGCAGCCTATAGATGGTTTTGTAACAGCTAAAGACATGTTTTATATGCGAGAGCTGAGCTGGAGTGTTTGTTGACATGAATAAAACATTACCTCATTAACAGTGCGCACTCACTCTGGTTTTATGTGATTTAAGACGGAACAGCACAACATCCTTGACACGAGTGATTTCTTAATGAATAAATGAATCTAAAAATGCTCAAAACTGCAGGTGGTGCTGTTGGATCACCAGCTTTGTGTGTTTTATGTGAATAGAAACCAAGATGAGAAACAGCCCCTCATTTGCAATGAAAGTCATCCGTAGCATGGCTGGATGATCATTTATTGAAAATTTTGTTAGACAAAGCAAACTTCCCTGAAAGTTCCCACACATACACTCACTGATGCAATCCTGCACCTGAAACTGACTACTGATAACTACTGTTTCTTTTTAAACAGCCATTAATCTTAAACAACTCCACTTCGACACCCTCCTCCCATCCCGGCTCTCATTCTCATTCCACCTTTTCACATCCTCGGGCAACTTTATTGATTCACTTTCATTTTAGGGACATTAATTTTCCTCCTCACATGCTGCCCACATCTCTTGTTCTCCCTTGCAGCCGTCAGCCACAAGTTGTAAAGTCAGTGATGGATGTTCGCTCCAGTCAGTCTTAACACTCGTACGTAACGACAGTGATTGTATCAGAGGAAAAAAAATGTCAGTCATAGCAGCTGTTTGAAATCCAATCTCTGGTTTTATTTAGATTTGTGGACAGTCGGTGCATAGCCAGAGGCAAAACTGTCCATTTCCCCCTGTGCTTAAACTCTTACATAAGATGGTTGCTATCGGAAAGGCTGGGGAAAAATACCCTGAAGGGAAAAAATGGGAGATCCTTTTAAGAAGCCTACATATGCTTTCAACACCAATCAACACCTCGTCTCATGCTTCAATAGCTCCCTCCATCTCTCGAAATTCAATCTGACCTCATGCTGTTAACTCCATTAGCCTTGTTCTCCTATTTTTTTCTGTTTTTTTTTTTTCCACCTCAGCTCTAATACGTCATTACCCCTGGAGAACAGGGAAGCTCACAAGTGCGACCAGTGAAGAGCAAAAAGTGTGATAACCCTGACCTGAGCCACATCTCACCCTGATTTCACCTCTAGCAGCACTGCAGCGTGAATGTAGGTTTTAAGGAAAAATAGGATGAGTCAGAGATTTTTCCGCCTTATTTTTTTCTTTTAGTTCTTTGACGTGCTTTTGTGCATATAATCGATGTCCTTTGTGGACAGAAAACTACTACACAGTGCTTTGTTCTTACACTCAAATTCCACTTGTGGTTGTTTCATCTTCCTGATCAACACAAGGCTGTTCACACACACACACACACACACACACACAAAAGCTACCGCTTCACAAATTGCTCTCCTCATTCAGTCTCGGAGAACTTTATTTATTCATTATTTGTTCTCAGGCGGCGCTTTTGTTGCAGGGCATTGTGAGAAGAGGTGATTTGTCACTCCTTTCCTCAGCCTTTTCTTCAGGGTGGTTGTTAGGCGTCTGTTTGCTCTTGGCAGATTTCTGCTGAGGAGTGAGAAACAGAATGGTAAACTGGATCTTGTGTTGTCTGAGGTGGATGGTGCCCAAATGAAACTATCCTGAATGATTAGTTTAAAGGGGGAAGCATTGGTGAGGTTTGCTAATGTGGCTGAGAAGAGAAATGAACAATCTGCATGCAGGTCTTTTCACCTCTTCCAGATCACATCCGGCATATTAAATGCAGAGTTCAGCCTCGGCTCGAATGAACCGTTAGCAGCTGCAGCGGGCAGTTATCAGCATTGCGATTAAACCATCAGCCCTCTAACCAGCAGCAGATTCACACAGCTAGCTAGCAAGAGAAGGTCAAAGTAATGAAAGATAAATTTAACCACAATGAAAAGAAAATTGGATTGATGTTCATCTGGAGACAAGAAACATTACAGCAGATGAATGTTGATGCTGCTTCTTGTCTGGATGTAAAACATCTCTGGCAAGATATAAGCAAGGCTGATTAAAGCAGCTTTTGATTGAAAAGCATTATTTGCATATTAGTCTACAATTACTACAGTGTTGTCTGAAATTATTTCATTTTCAATCTCAGTTCCAAAAACGTTAGGATGATGTAAGATGAAGCAATTTTTAACTCGCAACAGAAAACATGTTAAATGTTGTGAGACATTGTTTCATACATTTTTTTTTTGTCATTTTGGATTTCATTGATGAAAAAAGTCTTTGAAAGCTGGTACAAGACCAAGTTTATCAACGCGTAGGTGCCCATGTAGGTGCCCCAGACTCTTTTTCCAAAGGAAAAAAGCCATTTTGCTATAATAAATGCAGTAATGAACCCCAATACCATCAGAGATGGAGGCTTTGGAACAGAGTGCTAACATGCTGGATTGTTCCTCCCCTCTGTAGATGAAGGGGTGGGCATCCACAATCCCCCCCAAAAAAATTCAGTGTTTGATTTTTCTGATCCCTGAACAGTTTTTTTTTTACTTGGTCTCAGCTTTCATTCAGAGAAAGGCAGCACTTCCTGGGTCACGTTTCCATATGGTGTCTTTCTTTGTAGCATTTCTGGATAACACAGCAAACTGTTGAAGAGACAATGATTCATGGAGGCGTTGCCTGTCTTAGTGATCTATGACACAATCATGCCAGTTTTTATTAATGCAGTGCCACCCGAGGGCCTGAAGATCACAGGCCTCCCATATTAATTTTCAGTTGTGGCCTTTGAGCACAGACATGCCTCCAGAATCTCTGAAATTTGTTTGATATAATGTGTTGTAGATGATGGAATAATTAAAATCTCCACAGTTTCACATTGAAGAAGATTATTCTGAAATCGACACAATTTGAAGACATAGTTTTATCAGACTGCTGAACCTCTGCCCGTCTTCATTTACAAGAGACTCTGCTCCTGTAAGGTGCCCTTTTTATACACAATCATGCTACTGCTTTGTTGACAGTAAACCCAGGATTGGAATTACATAGGGGCTTTTCGGGGGAGCCTTATATTCTGGCGTGCACCGTGGTTTTGCAAGTTATGTGCACGTGCATGCATATTATTGCACGTAGTGCGGCCAAAAATATGATTACTGCAAAAAACCTTCTGCTACTACTACATGCTGCTTGTTTAATCAGAAAAAGGACCGACAGTTCATTAACAACCACAAAAAGAAGCAGATCAGGCGGTTGTCATGGACGCTCGTAGCATGAAACGAATAATGCTGCTGTCCACGGGGCTGAAGGAAACAGAACGGAACACCTGCATTGTTTGCAGGATCTAATTAATCAAATTAGATAAATGATCAAACACAAAATGCTGAGAAATTAATGCTATCCTCAGAAAACAAACAAACAAACATCCTGAAAAAATTAAATGTAACCTGAAAGTGGACCATTTTTAGGGCTCCCCTTAGACTATCAGCTGAATGTCTTTAGGGGAGCTACTCTGCTTTTCAGGGGAGCTCGTAATTGAACCCATTGTTTCAACAGCTGCTTTATTTTATTGACACCACTAACTTTTCCAGCGTTTCTTGCTTCTGTCCCAAATTTATTGAAATATGTTGCTGCCATCGAAATTGAAATGTTAATATTTTACGTTAAAAAGTTCAGTCTTTCACCATCAATATCTGTTTGTGTTTTGCACAGGGTCCTAACGTTTTTGGATATGGGGTTAGAGAATCACCAATGCAGGATGGCTTCCACCGGAAGTTGCTTATGAGATGATGATAGTCTCGTTGTCTGTCCACCTCTCTGATCCTAACTGAAATGCCAGCAGCATGTCAAATTAGTGAAATATCTTATAGGTGCAGATATGTTTGATCAATAGAAATCTGTTTCAAGTCAGTTAATTAACATTTTGTCATGTTAGCCATCTTAACACAATATAATGCTAATATACTGTTTGGCAGCAATAAATATGAGAACATTTTAAATTGGTCTTATTTCCTGGTTTATGATTCAAAATTGTATGCTTTTTACTTCCGTTTTTTTTTTTCAATCAGTTTATTGAAGAGAAACAAAAACTTCAAGTAAAACAAACAAAAAAAATGCTGTTGAAACATGCTAGAAGGGTAAACATGGCAGATATATTTCATATTTTTAAGCATAAAATACACCTATCTCCAATTATTTCAATGTCAAATTAAAAAAATATCCAAAATGCTTCCCCATAGTGACATGCAAATTATTCAAATCTATAATTTGAAGAACATAAGGTTTTAAAAAAAGCTGAATAAAAGACCATCAATACTCTGAAGACAATAACAAGCATTATACAACTGAAGCTACTGGTTAGACTGTAGATTTTACAACGGAAATGTACAGCTGTAAATGTAAAACAATACAAGGAGTATTGAAATAAATATTGAATGTAATGTGCTATGAGGATGTCCCCTTCTCCTTAGGGGTAATAAAACCAGAGAGTGCAACATCAAGGCAGCCAGTAGTTGGTTCTGACACATCTGCTGCTCTGAAATCGCACCATTTGTGAGCTTTTTGGCTCAAGACAACCTCACAGTGTAGCTCTAAACAAAATTCTTAGCTTGAATTCCAATCTCCAATCTCACACCAATAAAAACAAAAGGTTGAAAGCAAAGCATCAAACTTAGATATTGCACTTCTGAGAGACAAAGAATAAAAAAAGAGGAAAAGCTCACGCTCAGAAATCAATATTAGTTTGGCTTCACCTCATCCTCCCGCTTATGCATTTATGGACGAAATATTTGCTCCATATATTGAGGATTTTTTGTTCTCTGTCCTATTAGATGTCTGAGTTCATATCAATTCACCTGCAGCAATTTTTATAATCAAACTAGAAAGGAATCAATCTTCTAGCTCCCCGAGTCTCCCCCCAGCTAAAGCTGTGCAGAGAATACAAACTAGACCTGTGATGCTTAGAAAGCTATAGATTGTTCTACTAGAAGAGTTTGATTTTGTGCATGTACAAAGTAAACATGAAACCTTTTTGTGACTGTACATTTTCTTGTAAACATTAAATGTTTTATGATTAAAGTAATTCAAAATGTATGGCCTCAAATATCAAGATGGCAGTGGCTTAAAATGCCAAACTCAAGGCTTTAAAGTGAACAAAGACCTGATCTAAGTCTTGCATCCAATGTTTTATATATGGTCTTTATATATAGCCTATGTAAAAAAAAAGATCTCTTCTTAGTCTAATGTTTTCTCATTTTAATTTTTTTTGGTCTATTTTTATTGTTTTAGAAATAAGGTGGTCGAGATATGTTTAACTTTTAAAATACAAAACAGAGAAACAATGTTTTCCCATAAGTTCTCTGGGCTTATCAAGACCTTAAAGTAATAAAATTTCCACTAAAAATGTCTGCTGTGAAAAAAACCTATGCTTTGTCTTTTTTTTTAATTTAAATGAGCATTTTCCTCAAAGAATTTGTGATAATTCCTCGTGATTTAGTCATCATTCCTGAAGGAATTTTAAAACTTTCCTGAATTTTGTGAAAGACTTTGATGTTATGCAGGAAAATCATGTAACTTGTTGAAGACGAGCATGTCGTTTAATGAGCATCTCATTTCAACAGTATGATTAGGTGTCTGTCTAGTAGAAAGGGAAAAACAGTTTCCATTCTCTCACATGAAAAAACAAGCAATAAACTTATATCAGCTCGAGAAACTAGTCCTTTTTGAACGGGGGATAGTCTACATTCAAAGGTAGTAAGAAAGTATGTATATTTTTTTATGATTTCCCATTGTTTTTAAGGGTTTGCAACTATGTATAAAATACAATGTTCTGTTGTTCCTCTCGGGGTAATTTTCTAAAAATGTATGTTCTCTTTTTTTATTGTGTTTTTTATACAGTAAAAAACGGACCTTCTGAAATTTCTAGATAATCTGTCATTGAAAATGTTCCACACTCTTTTTGTCTGTCAGATTAAAAGGTATCATGACAGGATAGATGATTACAAGATGGAAACGGCTACCTCCCAGAGGGAGTCAGTAAAAAAAAAAGAAGAAAAAAGTCAATTTTCAATTTTCTTCTGATAGATAACACCCATCCTCCATTACACAGTCGTCATCTAACACCCATCCTCCCCCTCTTCACATCCCACTTGCTTCCTGTGTTTTGTCTCTCCTTTTACCCCACTTTCCTGCGTTCACACTCCCTTCACGTGGTGCTCTGTCATAAACATGTTACAGCAGAGGTCTCATGTCTCTCCTATGTGCTCAAAGAGCAACAACAAAAGGAGCCATTGTTACTGAAGGATCTTTAAGTGGGCTGCACTGAGGGTAGGCTGACATAGGAGGGAAAGCAGGAGTTAGCAGGAAGGGGTTTCTGAATGATTCTTCCATTATAAAAAAAAAAAGAAAAGAAAACCTGATATGAAGTTTATTATCCGAGCAAGAAATTAGGTGGCACTTTAAAATGGAATGTGGGCACAACATGAATCTGCTTTTATAGAACCACCTACTGTCTTTAGTGATTGCCTGACTCTCTTCTTGTGCCATCATCAGATCGATCTTTTTAATTCCTTACTGGGGAAAAAAAAGAAGAAAGAATAATCTCCCTCAATAAAAATGCTGATGTTGTGGAATACGGAATATTTTCTACTTCAGGCCTCTAATTAATGAACTTGAAATCATTATACTCCCCAAGCCAAATGAAGAAACAAATGAAGGAAAATTTATCAAATGACAGCTGTTCAGTCATTGTGAAACAAACACTGGCTACATAAAAGTTCAAAAACTGAGTCGTGTTACTATGGTAACACTATGGGACGGAAGACAGTAGATTACAAATCATAGCTCAATTGTGGTTTGAGTATTGTTGGGGCTTTGCTGAGCTCATTTCACATCTGCAATCATATTTCTTTCAATGTTCAACTTCTTAATCTATACTAGCTATCCAGCTTTTCTTCACATTGTCTTGTTTCACTCCAGGAGTATCTCCAGCAGCTCCCAGGCCAACTGTAGAATAAAATCCCTCCAGTTATTCCTGGATCATCCCAGAGCCTTCATCAAGATAGTCATGGCTGGTAGATCTCTATGAGAGGCACCCACACGGCATCCTTATTAGAGATACAAAGCTTTACTTCCTTAAGTTGATCTATATGAAGAGCTTACCTGCTCAGGTAATCTCACTGAGACACAATTTTCAAGAAAGATCTATTGGAATAAGCATACAATTTAACACAACACAGTAGGTTACACACAGCGTTTACATAAAAAGAATAAAGTGAAATCACAGGAAAGTACGGAAAACAGGAACAGGTTTCCGAGGATGCTTGGATAGAGATCGACCTGACTGTCTGATTGGATCACTGCCCTTGTTATGGTACAAACACAGCGGAGGAACTGAATCTGCTGAGACCAAGTCTGACTCGGCGATGCTGTGGATTGCAGAGAAAGTTTGTGGCATTCTGACACTTCTACCTTTGTCTGTGGCAGATTGTCATACATATAACTATATTCAAATTCACTGCACAGATGTTGTCTTTAAGTTACTTGAATGGGAGATTTGTCGGATGATGCTGTGGTTGTAAAATCAGGATTTTATTAGAGCAGAGTGACAATCTGGAAGTGGACCACAGGTTGATGTAGTTTTATGAGACTGCTGTTACTTGGGAATTTGGCTGCAGTGATATATATTTATGCTTTGCTGGTTATATATTAAGATGGAAAAAAGATGAACAAATATAAGGAGCTTGTGTGTGTAGCACCGTTGCCCATTTGAGTTTTGCAAAAGTATATCTATGCTGGAGTGACTCGATTCCCAAGCATATTTACTGCATGTGTTAATCCAGTTTTCAGTGCTTAAATTTCATACAATTTAGCTTGAACTAACATGTTTATATGCATTTTTGAAGTTTGGCTTTGGTCTGACAAACAAAATAATTAGTTTTTCTTCCATTCTAGGGGAGAGGTTGACCTAGCCTTTATGTGGCCCGAAGCAGGATTTGATTTGGGGCCCCTTGACCGCGACAGCACCATCGGTCCTGAAATATTAGGGGTGCTTGATCATTTTATACACTATTAGGGATACACAGATACTAGTATCAGGTATCGGCCTGATACCAATGTGAAAAAAACGAGGGCTGTCAAAATGAACATGTTAATACAAAGAGTTAATACAAAATTAATCTGTGGAATAAACACGTTAATGTTTAGAAGCTTATTTTGGGAATGTAGGTGTTTTGCCACAGCAGTGAACCGAATCTACTAAAAATCCCCCTTTATCCTCCTTATTTATGAAGTTTCAGATCTTTTTCAAGGCTTACATTATAAGTTTTCATTGTAGGTTGTCTAAAAACAAAGTTATCACTGTTGCTATTTTGAAAATTTGAATTTAGCCTCATCTCGTTAAGAGAAGCTGATTTTGGTCATATCATGTGCCTTGTCACAGCTGTGAGCATAATCCACCAAAAAGCACTTTATTCCCGTTGTCTATGAAGATTATTAGACTTCTCAAGCCTTACATTGAGGCTACAGGATGATCCATTTGATATATCACACAATTAACTACTCAGTCATCGCATCTGACATGCTGGTCCACTCTCCTTACCATTGAACTATAATGGGATTTATTAGTACTCATCAGTATTCATTATTGTCAAGTACTCAAATGCAAGTACTTGTACTCGGTTTGAAATAATGTGGCATCTGTGCATCCCTATTCACTATAAATGTCACACCCATGCATTTGCTCTATTTCTAGTTGGCTTACATCATCTTGGTGCCACTTTTGCTCTGGTATTTAACGTTACTGGGGTTGCTAAAAAGAATTGCCTGGTATGACTTAGCACTTTTTAATATTTAGAGTGCTGTATGAGTGCAGTATACTGAACTTGCATTTGAAAGTCACAGGAAACATCAGCAAACAAGACACATTTAGAGTAAAACCCCTTTAAGGCAGGGGTGGGAAATCCTGGTCCTTGAGGGCTGCAGTCCTGCAGGTTTTAGATGTTTCCCTACTCCAACACACCTGATTCAAAGCAGATTGATCCAAAAACCTATCAAGTTCTTAATTTTCTTATATCTCCTTCATTCTGGCTTTCGGCGTTGTAACCCACTATCAGTTTGCACCACAATTGTCAATGGCTTCCTGAATTCCTTGTCAATGAAACCATCGTCGTCTTGCTGCATTAGCCTCAGACAGCTACATTTTCTTCTTCTTTTTTTCCTTTAAAAAAAAAGAAAAAGAAAAGAGTACAGCAGTAAATAAGATGAAGAGTCCATTAGTTGTAAGTGTTCGGCAGCAGAGCATCATGTGACCCTGCCTCATCGCTGCACAATCAGTACAAAAAGGCACTGGGGACATCAAAGAATAGCAGCATATTGCGCTACAGATGATAATAATAGCTTAGAGTCTATAAAATACCTTTCCAGCACACATCTTGAAAAAGGAAATTGAACCGATATCTCCAGGTCTTACGACAAAAAAAAAATGGATACATGTAAAAGAGAAAGAGAGATAAAAGACCATGAGAAACTGGCACACACAATGTCATCTAAAAATTCAGTTACAGTAACGCAACATTAGGCTTTTAGATTTTTTTACTCCTAAATTTGAATTTCCTACCAAATATACAAAATGAGCAGACTGATCTTTTTCTTTTTCTTTCTGTCTTTAATCATCAGGCTTCACTTTGCAAAACCTGGATATATTTATTACAAAAACGGATCAATATATTGTATGTTTTTAAATTATTTTTGCCTTCACAAAGAATTGCCTGCAGGCAAAAAGACAACTGGACTCACTGTAATTTCATTTAAAGAAAAACATCAAAAGGAATTTAATTGACTTGAAGATCATAATGAAATCAGCCTTACTTCTTGGTGTCATGAATTCCACCTGACATTTAGGACAATCTTTGACATTATCCTCCATGCACACATGAATGCATTGCATCACTCTTGCAGATTTGTTAGGGGCACATTTATCCCATTTATTTCCTCCCATATCAGCTGGATTCAGATCTGAGGGCTGCACGGTGGTGTGGGGGTTTTGCACGGTCGCCTGGTTCAAACCTCAACTGGGGTCTTTCTGTGTGGAGTTTGTATGTTCTCCCATGTATGTGCGGGTTCTCTCCAGCTTGCTCCCATAGTAAAAAATATGCTTGTTGGGTTGATCGGCATTTCATGTGTGTGTGTGTGTGTGTGTGTGTGTGTGTGTGTGTGTGTGTGTGTGTGTGTGTGTGTGTGTGTGTGTGTG
>JBBBVU010000023.1:7590722-7631160 GCA_037177055.1 Atherinosoma microstoma | reverse complement strand
TTATTATTATTATTATTATTATTATTATTATTATTATTATTATTATTATTATTATTATTATTATTATTGATAATAATGATACATTACTAGTTAAACTTCATAACTAGCATGTATAATTAAACAGGTAATCATAACCACATAGAACAAAAAATATTGTAAGCAGATTTTAACTTTGAAACAATATATGCTCTGTTTTGTTTGTCTATATCAGGACATAATATCCAAATAGTAGTTATATGATTATATGTTGTGCATTTGTGGAGAAATATGGCATTTCTAACATGCAAAACCAGAATGATTAAAACAAACAAGCAGGAAAAACTACAACCACGCCAAGATTTAGATGACATGAAATATCCGTGGATGCAACCATAAAGAAAACACATTTCAGACAGAAAAAGAAAACTGCAGCAACAACAGATGAGCTGAAAATAACACAATGGAAAACACAACAACAAAGCAGAATGGAAATATACAATGATGAATTGAAAAATGTCAATAAATGCAACTTTTAACAAAACAGAAAAGGCATCCAGGTTTTAATTACATTTTATTTAATTAAACAAAACAGTAAACATATTTAACAAAACAAAGTGCTTATTAGAACAAGAAATTATGTTTTGTAATTACTAAGTTTTTTCTATCAAATGCTGTATTTTTTCAGTTGTGTGTTTGGCATATGAGGGCCACCATACTTTTATAGACCATGAATAAATAGAAACTTGTTGCTCTACTTTAAAAGATGTGTCAGTTCCAAAAGAAGAAAAGCACAGAAAAGCACAGAAAAGAAAAGAAAAGAAAAGAAAAGAAAGGAAAAGAGAAGCAGTTTTAGGACGCTCAAATTACAGAAAACATGCATAAATTGATATTAAACTTAATAAGACTATGAGAGAACAAAATAAAAACTAACAAATAGTCACAAAGGTGAAAAAAATGGACATGACATAAAATATAAGACAAAACTCACAAAGCAAACAATTTCAGATGCAAACAAAAAGCCAAGCATAAACAAACAAGAAGAAAGAAGGTCAAAAACAGCATAAACGACCCCCAAAGTTATTGCTAAATCAGACTGTATTTTATAATCTTATAATATTATAGTCACACAATTGACTTTTATTCAAATCTGCTACTTTGTTCCCGCTTTTTCATGAATAGGTATATTTTTCAGCTGTAAATGAAGTCTGCAGGCATGATATATTTCACACATGCACAACAAAGAAATATTTTGGAAAAAGACTGGCATCATCATTGTGAGTCCACCCTTGGCAAACTCGTGAAGTCTTATTTATTTAAAAACTTGAATCTGGAACAAAACCCATCTTTTGATTTAACAAATTACAGAAACCTTAATATATCGGACCTGCTCAAAATAGATTTTTCAAACACTATCAGCTTTATATGATAACAGACATCTGTGACATAAAAGCTTCCAAGGCCACTTTCATAAAATGTTGTGTTGTGGAGGAACATTTTGAAATTATAATAACCTCATTCAGACGGCTCAAATAAATGTTGGCCATGGTTTTTCTAGACTCTACTGCATTCATGTGTTTTGTTGTGTTTAATTAAGAGATTAATCAAAAGATTTAAAAAATTTGGTTGCATTTAAACTGACTGACAAGGAAAATGCTGCAAAAAACTGTTGTTGTGTTTTTATCTTAAGTCAAGATATTTATTATCCCTTCAGGAAGAACTATAATAATTTTTGTAACATATATTTTTTTATTTCACACTAAATGTTTCAGGACTTTATTTTATTGTGAAATACCTGTAAATGTTCGCATCCTTATCAAAACCTACCTGCAGACATGAGTGATACAAGGTGGTTTGCTGTCACTTCTGTTTGGTAATTAGGTGGGTCATGATGGCATCAGCAGCCCAGAAGTGGACCAAGATTAAGCTGATATCTTGGACTTGAGGAAAAACTACAAATAACTTGTACACTGGATATAAATGCAGGTCAAATGACACGGGGGAAAAAGCTAAATATAAATACTTAGGAAAGCAGTGAACAGTCTCATGTGAAAACTAACAAGAATCACAAGAGTGGGGAGGGAGAAAAGTGGCAGGAGAAGACCTGTGTTGTTGTGGAAAACTCAGCACGCTGAGAGCTCAACATTAACAAGGGGAACAAAAAGATCCTGAAGAATCCATGTTAAAGTAAACACAGGAAATGAAACCATCCTAACCGTAGAATTATCGACTGCTTTGTTGATAAGAATGACAGCTTTCCTCCAACTGGAAAACAGCCTGAGATCAGCTGAGCTGATAGTCTAGCTTTTGTAAAGTGTAGATTTGGAGATCTACTGCAGGAACTATGAAGTAAATTCAAACTTTCCTAAACAGTTTGGCTCACAAGGTCCAAACAACTAAAAACACTGGCTGTAAACAAAACAGGAGCCGTCTCCTTAAACTCCACAAAGAATGAGAAACAACAGAAATAATAGATATGTTTATTGTCACCGAGAAAATCACATCAAAGATGGATTGCTTACCAACATTACAATTCACAATTAGAACAGAGCATAAGCATCTTAGTCTAAAAAAGTAGCATTTAAACAAAGTAACTGTAAGCAACAATTAAAACCAATTAGCACTTGTTCTGAGTGGCTATTGTGCTGATGAAATAAATACAAATGAAGAGATAAACATACTTTGTTGCTGAGAAATGCTTAGCATTCTGCACAAGACACTAGAATGCTAAGGTGGCTTAGTGGTAACAGTCTGCTGATGGTTGGATAAATAGTCCTGCACCTCAGGCTACACCTTCTGTCCGAAGGCAGGAGGGAAAACAGTTTGTGACGGGTGTTGCCAGGATCTTGGATGATTCCTTTTGCCATGGACAGGCAGAGTTGTCGGGCAAAGTCCCCAATTGCTGGCACTGAGACCCCAATAATCCTTCAAGCTTCCTTCACCATCCTCTTCAGAGCTATCTATCTGAGTGAGAGCTGCTCTCGTGCCAGGGAGCGATGCTGATGGTTTACACACTCTCTAAGGTGCCTTTGTGAAGTCATGAGAACTCATGGGTTCAGGTGAGCACTTCTTAAGATTTTCAAAAAAAATGAAGATGCCAGTGAACTCTATTGGGAATGGAGGAGGTGTGCAAGGACCAGGTGAAGTTGTGAGTCTCATGCACCCTCGAGGAACTTAACACACTAATCTTAAAATGCTCAAAGCACCATAATGGTAAATATCATGCCTGATATCAAACTATTAGCACTGTGTTTTTATTAGCTTGTTCAAATTAGCATTTAGGGTGAAAAATGGCTTAGTCAAAGCACAAACACAGCGTCAGAGAGCTGCTGACCCGGCTGTAGGTTCTAAAATAGTTTACAAACATGTTAAATTTTCCTCACTACAGGGAAAAGCAAACTCTCTTAATTCACACAGTGAAACTACGGTATAACTTTCAAAAAAGCAAAGTGAGAGGCTAAGAATATTTTGAGTCAACCAACTGAACATCTCCTCCTCACCAAGTGCACCATGAGAAACTATTGGATCTGCCTAAAATATGAAACATAAAAGGCCCTTTCTCTAAAACCCTTATTACCATTATTCATCTGTACAGGAATACTGTAGAGAGATAATGGAATATGGTAGAATGGGAACGGGACTTGTGCTCTCTGTAGATAGAGAATAATGGTTCATTCTGGGATAGTATACATTTTCATTCAATTCTGCACTAATGAAGACATAGTTAGGGAATATTAAGTTGCATTTCTTAGAAAGAGGGAGTTTCATTTCAGATGAAAGAGCGTTGGATAATCAGCAGTGAAGGGGCAGTAAAGTTTGATTAGTTGGAGAAACAAAAAACCACACTTTTCAAAAGCTGTATGAACCTTTTCCAGAAACCAGGAACTTTAAAGTGATCCCTTTCTGAGCCTTCTTCATTTCCACATCAGGAACCAGGGATTAATCAGAGTTTTAAAGGGGAAATAATGTTTTATAACCCTAAAGATAATTTTTACTTTTACAAGGGCAAAGTGTACGAAACAAATGTCAAATTTCATGCCGCAATATATTTCAACTTTAATTCAGACTTTAATTCACTCTACTCTTTGATTGCATGTACTTTGTGAACCAGACTGTGGTATAATGCTTACCCCAGCGTGACTCTTAAGAGTGCACTAAATGCCCTTGCCAGAGGGCTCAGATGTTCATCACATTCAATATGTTCTGTCGCATTCAGGGAAACAGGCATTCAGCTTATAGTGTTTGCTTACATCAGGACATTTGGATTAGGAAACTATTTTCCTTTGATGAAGTCTTGAGGTTAAAGGTTGTGATGCTTATCATTTTTAATAGTTCAGCTAAGTCTGACACTGATATTCAACCATGCTAATTGTATAATTACTTGAATAATAAACTATTAAACACCCAAAGAGATTTTCCACATTGTCATTTTATTATAAAATCTCATACACTGATCACATTAATTATAAGTCATGATGAAAAAGCTTTGATTGATGGTTTCAGTCAAACCTGACCCAAATGTACTGCTACATGATTTATATACTATAAGGTAGTTTAAAATATTGTGACAAATTTCATGACAGTGACGCTGCTTAAAAAGCACACCAAGAGCAACAAGAATATAGAGATGTCCACAAAACATTCGACTCATACAGCTGAAAACACATTTTTAGACCTGAAGTTCAAAGACAGACGGATAATAAGCAGACATTTCATTGCTTTTACAAAAGAGGAGCAGGATGTTGATGCGTGTGTGTGTGTGTGTGTGTGTGTGTGTATATAGAGAATGGTTGATGGGAGCGGGAGGAAGAGGAGTGGAGATGTGGAGAAAGACTGTTGTGTGGGAGAGGTGTTGACTTGTTTGTTTGGATCATGTGTCTCTTCAACAAATCGTATCATCTTGGCAAAGCATGAACACTGCAAACATGTGTGAATTACAAATATCAGAACATCATCTGGGACAGCCTCTGCTGCTCAATTTTCTTACTCAGTTGCCCCCCCCCCCTCTCTCTCTTAAACGTCATTTTAATTTATCTTGTAATGTGATCTTCCAAACAATCCCAGGACAATAACGCAGTGTGCTTGCCAGGAGGTGTGCGTGGATGGAGCCTTTTCGTGTGCCGAGAAATCAACCACCATTATGATTGGCATGTTGGAGGAGTTGCCTTGGAGACGCAGAAACACAAAATGCCTTACATTCACTCACAAACACAGACACATCTATTCATTCTTTGTGCTCAGGCTTGGTCCCCATTCTGTCATTTTTGTTCAATGATCTTTCATCCTTCATTTCACACTCCATCTGCTCCGTCATATCTGTCTCTGTTTCATTGTCTGCAACTTTGTAGTCCCTCTTGACCTGTGCCCATATTTCATCATTCTTGTCTTAAGCTCCTCCAACACACTAAATCCCCTTCTTCAATCCGTCTCTGCTAACACTTGTTCACGCCTTCACTTCACTTCGCAGGTTTACCAGAATGCATCTGTCGCACATCCATCTTGAGTAACTTTCTCCATCTGGGTGTAAATCTTACACAAAGTGAAAGGCTGACAGCCACGCAAACAAATACACACGGCTGTCGATCCAGCAGTCTCTGCCACAGCTGTTGCCATGGGAATACAGTGTAAACAGCAGCCACTGTCAAAACTGGACTGACTGCACCTGTGTGTGCTTAATAAATAATCATCTATGTAATGTTCACACAATGCTCTTAAGGAGACAGTCTCAGCTCACGCTGTTTTATAGAAAAGGATTAGAAATCATCAATAAAACAGGCGCAAACAAGACAGGACATAAAAGTAACCAGGTGCTGTTCAAGCCGGAACAGAGGCCGTTCATACAGTTATTTCACAATGGGATCAGCAGATCTACTGGTTTGTCGTGTTTCTTTCACATGTTGGCTATAAATGCTTGTTCATCGTAGCATCTCTGCAGACAGGTTGCGTGCGCATCTGGCCGAGCGGAGTTTCAGTTCATGGTAGCACTGAACAAAACTGTGGTAGATAAATGTGATGGGTAGCGCCAGGAGAACAATGCCGCTCACTACACACATTCCTCCGAGCACCCGTCCCCCAATTGTCACCGGGTACACATCTCCGTATCCCACCGTTGTCATGGAGATGATGACCCACCAGGCAGCTGCCGGGATGCTGGCATAATCCTGGTTCTGCACGCCCAAGTTCAAACCATGCTCCAGAAGCTGTGCCAGAGCGCTGTATATTGCCATGGCAACGCAGACAAACACCATCAGCATGACCATCTCCCGATAGCAGCGCGTTAGTGTCAGCCCCAGAGTCTGCAGGCCTAGGAAGTGTCTGGCAAGCTTCATGAGCCAGAACACTCGCATCATCCTCAGCACTCGAAGTATCACTCCAGCAACCCCGAGCCCAGCACCCGGCATCCCTGCACGGGCCATCGCCATGGTGACATAGTATGGGGAAATAGCAATAACATCGATGATGTTCAGCGGACGGCGGATGAAGTCCCACTTGTCTCTGGCCACCAGAAAGCGCACTATGCATTCTGCTGTGAACCAGCCAATGCACACAGCCTCCACTATCCTACAGAGAGGAGAGGAGAAAAATGAGTTGAACGGTAAACAGGAAGCAGCAGAGGAGCAACAGAGATATGGATGATGTGAGATACTGCTTGAAACAGCTTAAATGTGAGGAAGAGGTGAACAAAGCAGGGGGGTCTGAATTATTGAAAGAAAGAACACATCTGATGCACTTTAGAGCTGACAGGAGTAAACAAGGACAGCGGGACAAATACACAGGAAGAATGGAAGATTAATAAAACTTCACAGAAGGAGGGATTACAAACCTTTACAGAGAGATTGTGATAAAAGCAGCCACACAATTACACCACTGATTAACACAGCATAGGCAATCAAACTGAATTAGGAAGAAATGGTGCTGGTATTTGACATGAAAGCATTAAATTCAAGCAAATACCAGAGTGCCTACGGGGTAACCAATAACACAATTAAACCTAACCAAATTATGAAGCACATGAGAAAATTGCAACATCTACTGGCCTGAAACTGATTCCTTTTGGCCCCAAGTTTACACTACACTTAGTTGATTACCTAACCACTGGAGCTGCTCCAAAAATCAAAACAATGTCCAGCCTGAGTGAACATAACCTAACCTTATATAGAAAATGGCCTCCTCTGAGCTTCCTTGAAGGGACAGGCTCTAACAAAAACAATGCAGGAACAAAGATGCAGGTTTTATATCACATCTACTAATAAATGAATAGCCTGCATATTTAGACAGACGGTGATTCCCAGATGGGACTTCATTTCTTTTTGTTTGTTGACAATGATATATAAGTCCTCAGTACACAATCTATCCTCACCTTATTGTCCTCTTGAATTTTATGAATCCAGCTATTGCTGATGTGTTTGTCCTTGTGATCTGTGCAGTTTAAACTAAACTAATAAAGATGCTCAGATTAACTGAAAAAACCAGCAAGGGGAAGGTAAAAGAAAAATGGGGCAGAAGGTTCCCTCAATTATTAACACTTCATGAATATGGATTAAATATTGATTTGCTTCCTTGTCTAACTGACATGTGAGGGTAATGTTTAAGGATATGTCTGAAACTTATCATGTCTAAAATGACCTCAGAGGTATCAATTTGCTAAACACATGAGGAAATTAACTTTAAATCCCTTTTATGCCCTAATTTTTTTAGTGTTTCAGATCGTTTGTTGATTTTGAAGGTTTCACAATGAAGCATAAAATCGTATTAGCACTAAAGACGCGGGATTATTAAATATGCCCGAATGAGTCAGCCTTAATAAATGTAGGCATATAGTGCGCAATGTGTTCATTGCTGCTTTGGATGCGTGTAGACCCTCATATCAGATTCTTTAGTGTTTAGGAGTGTGCTTATTCGTTTATTATGACAGAAGCTCTCCCCCCACAGGATTTTCTCTGTTGAGCTAACTTTTACGCACAGGATTTAATAGCACCATCTCATTTGTAGGACATCCGCGCAGATTGCGCCTCAACATTTGGCAGCAATTTCACGAGTGGGCTCTTTATTTTGATCACAAACCATCGCCTACCTGTGCTCCTCCACAGTATTTTTTTTGGCTGTATCCCAATCCGGCAGTGTGCTAGCGCACAGCATTATCATAGAAACGATCACAAAGATCACGGATACTGAAGCCAAAAGCTGCGCTGCAAGGGAAGAGTTGGGCTCCTCAAATGTTTTGCGCATCTTCTCAAGCCATTTAGCGCGGCCAGTAAGCGCAGTCTGTGGCACTGACTCGTCTGGGTTTAGGGACTCATCCCCTGACATTACAATGTCCCCTTCCGATATACTGTCCATTCCAATGTCGGACATCCTGTCGTCCAGGCGTTTCTGGCAGCAGGAGTCCAAGTGCGCGCTTTCTAGCCCCCAGTAGAGCATCTCCGTGTAGAAAGACAGCTCACAGACTCCGGGAACAAAACGGAGTTTTCCAGAGCGCACGTACAGCATTATGAACACAAAAGCCTGCGCGTGGCGGTCGAAGAAAAACTCATTCCGATCACGGTCGTAGTCGTCGCACAATTCGAGGACCTCTTTCTCTGTTGCGCAAGCATGCAAGCGGCTGACGCGCCGGAGAGGGAAATCCCTAATCACCTCACGGGTGAAGGCGTACCGGGTTCCCCCTACATTGAGCACACAGATGCTCTTCCCGAACTTCATCTTGTCAACTTGTGCCCTTCTAAAACTCCTCTTCACAATCCATCCCCTGTTCCATCACAGCAGTTTGGGCAGTTGGGGAACCTTAGAGTCTCCCCTGCCCGCGGGGCGTGGCTCGCTGTCAGTGGAAGTGGCCCTGAGCTGGAGTCTACGACTGGAGAAAACTATCCCTTCTGTCTGACTCGCCGCTCCTTCTCCCTCTGTAGCCTGTACCAAAGACTCTCCACCCCAGTCAGGGTGAGCCAATCCTATCTGTGATGTCACATGCGCTCTCGCGTACTTACGCACACATAGAAGAAGCAATTCCATATGCGTAATGTTGTACAGTAGGCTGCATCTCGAAAGTGGAAGGAGGGAAAATAATATTCTAATGAGCAGTTTTAACATTAGGTCTACACAAAATATTAACAACAAAAATCCCACCAAAGAAACAAAGTTATTGCGCTAAATTTGTAGTAATAAATTATCTGATTATTCTGAAATTCTGAAATTATTCAGATTTTTCTTTTCTTTTACTTCTGTCTTTTTTATAATTGAGAACATAGTAGAAAAAAGTTTAATTGATATTTGTATTGTCACTTCAATAGTCTGCATAACAACAAAGGATGCATGTGGATTAAGCTTTACATAAACTCTTTTTAAATAATAATAATAATAATAATAATAATAATAATAATAATAATAAAAATAAATAAATAAAATGGCTGTTTTTTGTTTGTTTTGGTTTTTAAGGCCCCTTCCCGATCCGCAATCTTGTCGTGGTTTAGAAAAAAATCGGCTCTGGCATTTTGGCTCAGACCGACCCATCCTGCACACCACAAATGTTTGCACTCCCTTGAATGTGATCCATGCAACTCCTTAAAACTTGTCATTTAGTGAGTTAGCAGGAGGAATCAGTGAGAAGGAACACATTTAATTCTTCCAAAAAAGTATAATTTGTTCATAAAATAACATCTATAGCCTACTTCAGCACATATGTAGCATTTCCTACTGCGTTTGAGGGAAAAATAAAACGGAAAGAACAGACATGAGAAATGATGGGTTGTGTAAAAATTCCCGGGCATAGAAAATAGTGTTTATGTGTCTGCTGCCTGTTCTTCTATTCTAGTGATGTTATCTTAACCAGGTTCAACAAAAAATTGAAAACAGTTTTGTTTTAGTTTTTTTTAGATAAACATCCACTGGCACAGCACCAAAAGGGGTTGAAAGTATCTGATGGTTTAGCCTGTCCGTTAAGAAAAGAACCAATGGGCCGCAGATCAATATGTTTCATGAGACTGTGGTCGGGAAAGAAGGTTCTGTGCTGACTATTTGGAAAAATGAATCACTCAAACACCAAAAGGACCACAGCAGACGGGATGGTATTTAAAAATGTTATTAGGCCTGCCCAGTGTTAGTTGGGCCTGTCCAACAAATGCCTTGGAAGCCCGATGGCCAGTCCGTTCCTGCTAAGACCTAGAGTCATCCAAGGCAAACAGGTCTTTAGGAGAGGGAACAGACAAAGTGTGTTTTAAAAGCCCCTGATTAAAACAATGTTGGATCCAGGTTCCCCTTGCCTGGACATGGGTCACGGGGGCCACCCTCTCGAGCCAGGCCTGGAGGTGGGGCATGGAGGTGAGTGCCTGGTGGCCAGGTCTATGCCTTCGTGGCCTGGTCAGGCCAAGACGAGAGGGTAGCCTCTGCTTTTGGGTGAGAGGACAAGTCCTGACAGTTGTTTGTGCCGATGCAACAAACAGCAGTTCAGGGTACCTGCCCCTTTGGGACTCTTGGGGTAGACCGTTGGACAGAGCTCCTGCTGGGGCCTCCTTTGTGCTGCTGGGTGACTTCAATGCTCATGTGGGAAAGGACAGTGAGACCTGTAGGGGAGTGATTAGGAGGAATGGCTTCCCCGATCTGGACCCAAATGGTATTTTGTTAATGGACTTCTGTGCTCATTGCAGATTGTCCATAATGAACAACGTTTTTAAGCATAAGAGTGTCTATATGTGCACCTGGCACCGGACACACTAGGCCGCAGTTTAATGATTTCAGGAAGGGGAAGCAGTGCACCATAAACATTGTACAGTGGGGATAAAGTGCTGCTGACCTTGACTTGGGACATTTTGGGTCACTGGAGAGAATACTTTGAAGACCTCCTCAATCCCACCACCACGTCTTCCAATGAGGTAGCAAAGTCTGGGGACCCGGAGATGGGCTCTCCTATCTCTGGGTCTGAGGTCACTGAGGTAGTTAAGCAGCTCCTCGGCGGCAAAGCCCTGAGGGTGAATGAGACAGATCTCATTCACCCTCAGGGCTCCTCAAGGTTCTGGATTTTGTGGGGCTGCCTTGGTTGAAAAGTCTCTGCAACATTGTGTGTACTTTGGGGACACTGGCTCTGGACTGGTTGACTGGGGTTGTGGTCCCACTTTTTAAGAAGGTGGACCGGAGGGTGATCACACTTTTCAGCCTCTCTAGGAAAGTCTATTCAGACAAGAAGGTCCATCAGATAAGGCAAGGCAAGTTCATCTGTATAGCACATTTCATGTACAAGACAATTCAAAGTGCTTTACATAAAACATTAAAAGCATTACAGCAGTTTGTAGAGGTAAACATCAGAAAATAAGAAGCATAATTTAAAATGAAAAACAACGGAAAGGGAAAAAGAAAGAACATTTGATTAAAAACAGAATTAAAAACCTGATCAAGCTTAAAAATCCAAGCTTAAAAGAAATTGTGCTGATTTGGACCATAAACTATGTGAATGCAGCTGAGAACGGGAGGGTCTTTAACCTGGATTTAAATAAACTGAGTGTTTCAGCTGATCTGAGGCTTTCCGGGAGTTTGTTCCAGCATAGAAGCTGAATGCAGCTTCTCCATGTCTGGTTCTTACTCTGGGAACTGATAAAAGACTGGGTCCAGATGACCTGAGGGGTCTGGTACATTCATACTGGGTCAAGAGGTCACTGATGTATTTTGGTCCCAAACCAGAGCTTCATAGACCAGCAACAGAACTTTGAAGTCTCCTCTGACAGACCTCAGAGCTGGACTGATGTGGTCCACTTTCTTGGTCTTAGTGAGGACTCAAGCAGCAGAGTTCTGAATAAGCTGCAGTTGTCTAATTGATAGTCGGATTGAGGAGGAGCAGTGTGGTTTTCGCCATGGAGCAGTGGACCACCTCTACAGCCTTGGAAGGGTCTTGGAGGGGGCATGGGAGTTCACTCAACCAGTCAATATATGCTTTGTGGACTTATAGAGACGGCATTTGACTGCATCCCCTAGTGAGTCCTGTAGGGGTTTATCTGGGAGTATAGAGTACCAGACCCCTTTGTACGAGCTGTTCGGTCCCTGTACGACCAGTGTCAGAGCTTGGCCCGCATTGCTGTCCGTAAAACAGATTAGTTTTTGGTGAAGGTTGGACGCCAAGGCTGCCGTTTGTCACTGATTCTGCTGAAGAGGTCTGGTTTGGTGGCTTCATGATTGGGTCATGATTATGTCTCTGCTTATTGCAGATGACATAGTTCTACTATTCATCAGGCCATGATCTCCAACTCTCACTAAAGTGATTTGCAGTCGAGTGTGAAGCAGTTTGGGATAAGAATCAGAACCTTCTTCCCGACCCAAAATGAAATCCTGTCCCATGTATAGGAGTTTGAGTGTCTTGGGGGTCTTGTTCACAAGCGAGGGAAGATTAGAGCGGGAGATGGACAGCGTCAGCAGCGATGCAGACTCTGCATCGGTCTGTCGTGGTGAAGGAGTAGCTCAGCCAAAAGGCAAAGCTCTCAATTTACCAGTCGATCAACGTTCCTACTCTCACCATACGATCACAAGCTGTGGATAGTGGCTGAAAGAATGAGATTGCAAATACAGAAGGATGAAATGAGTTTTCTCCGCAGGGTGGCTAGAGATGCAGGTGAGAAGCTCAGTCACCCTGGAGGGGCTCAGAGAAAAACCAACTGCTCCTCTGTATCAATAGAAGCCAGATGAGGTGGTTTGTGCATCTGGTTAGGATGCTTCCTGGACGCCTCCCTGGAGAGGTTTTTTCTGGGGACATCACACTGGGAGGGGGCCCCTGGGACAACCCAAAACAAGCTGGAGGGACTATGTCTCTTGGCTGGCCTGGGAATGACTCAGGATTCCCCCCGGGGAGCTGCAGTGGCCAGGGAGAGGGACGTCTGGGTTCTCTGCTTCCCCTGTGATTTGGCTCCTGGTGAGCAATGGAAAAAGGACAAATGGATGGTTTTTAAGGCCAGACACTACTGGTAAAATCAATGTAAATTGTTTTCTTCCCCCAGATTATTACATCTTTGATGTTTTTTGCCTTCATAACTTTTAGACAATTTAGAAAGAAACATAGAAAATTGTTGTTTCTGCTTATTCTACTAGACGTCTCATTTTTGTATTCAATTATATATTTACAGAACACTTGCAGTTTGAAATAAAAATATTGTTTTACTTTTTTAAATTTATTAATCATATATTAATTAAGTAAATCTCCTCTACTATAGTAGAAGAATATCCTAGAGTATATTCAATTTCTTTGTTATATTTAGGCCAATTTATAAGTTTGTACTTTTTTTCTCCTGTAAATGACAGTTTCTGATTTTAAAAAACAACAACTTAATTATATCTTTCTTAAGATTACTATCCCCCCCCCACACACACATCTGTGCCAGAGATTAGGTTTAGTAGTACTTAAATAAAACAATACCGTTTTTCTTTATTAATTCATTGTCAAGCATATAAGGGCTTTTTCATATTTATCTTACAGCCAGATGTGTATGATGTTTCATTTTCAGTAATATGGTGACATTTATTTATTTTCATTGATGGTTGGCTTGAAATCCAAAGCAATGGAGACATACGAACATACATCTGAAATCCCTTTATAAAAACTCTTGATATGCCCACAAATTGTGACAAGAATTTGAAAAATTAACCCATTATTCAGTTTTCAATTTTGGGAATTTATGCAAATTAGCACATTTGTAGCTGGACTTGCCTTATTATGTATATATAAATAGATAACATATAACATTTCCAAACATTCCATGACAAAAAAGAAAAGAAAAGAAATGCAAGACATGACTTTAAAGAAAACAAAACAGACAAAAACAAAAAACATCCCTTCTCCTGCATTGCCTCACCTTAAGTGATTTGGATTATTTTGAAAGTGCAAATGTTTGAGTACGTGCATGTTGCGCGAGTCTGTGCGGGTGTTTGCGCGTGCGCGGCCCTCTTCGTCACCAGTCAGTGGTTTTTCGGGTTGATCTGACTTCTTTTGGTCGCTGAGTTCACTGTATTGCAAAGGGTGCTGTGTATCGGAGGAGGAGGGGGGGTTGATTTGCCAAATTTCTCACGATAGGGAACACATCCTGAGTCTCGACGATCGTAATTTAAAGCACCGTTTACCTTTCAAGAAACCGACTTTTATTCTTTTTTTTAATCATATTAATTTATTCTATTTAGCTTAGTTTTATGCTTTACGTTAACACTCTGGGAGGGCAGAAATGGCGGCCAACATGTACCGGGTCGGAGGTATGTACGTCAATGTGGATTTCTTTTTTTTCTTTTTTTTTTAATCAAACAACCCCTTTCAGTTTTGCACCTCCTGTGTGTTATGCGGCGTTATTTGAGCTACTTAGCATTTCACATTGTGAAGCACGACTGTGCTACACAAAATGGGATGAGTTCAGTTGGAGCAGGAAGTTGAGAATTTCTTAATATTTGGGATTCAAAATGGGTCAGGCCTTGCGTCTGTCGTGGCCACAGCAGCTAGCCGCCAGCTTGCTAATTGGCTAGCTTATAATGTAAACATTTTTCAGTTGATGGCACCTATTGCTTCTTCAGCGTTGTTTGAATAGTAACACTGTAGATACAGAGAACTGATAAACCATGGGACCTCACGACTAGACATATGTTTATACGGTTGTTAAAATGTTATCACGGTCAGTGTGAGGCTTCCTTTGTATTTGCCTCTTCTGGCATGCAGCCATTAGTACGAGTCCTTATTTAGCTAACGTTAGCATCAGCAGTGACTTCACCGATTACCATTATCTCCGCCTCATCAGTCGTTCATTATTCGTGCAATGCTTATAACCATTTTGGTTGCATTAAAATACATTTGTTGTTACAATAAACACCTTAATTTAGTCTAAGTGTAATTAATTAGCAAATTGGGCTTTTGGCTGGCCAGCTACCTCGTTAGCAGTCTGCTGGAATTAATCAAATTATTGTCTCCATCCATGGCGTCGTTGCGTCTGCTGGCATTGAATCTTACACCTTTACTCATATGTACTTGGCCTTTTAATCTACATCTAGATGGCTAATTAACATAAATACACAGGTGTTTGACATACCAAATAACTTGCTGCCCATATAATATTATTGCCAGCAGTTTGCCACTGGCACAATAAAAATGTGTTATTTTGCTGACAGCGTGTGCAGCTCTTAGTTAAGTTTTCTAGTTGCATTCAGGTGATCGTTGTAAACTTGAGCTCTGCAAACCTGCAGGTTCTTGTCTGGATGAAAATGGATAGGCAATGGAAGCTTTTTTTAAAAAATGTTTTTGTCTTGTGCTGATGCTGTTGAACTGGCTAATTAAAGAAAAATAAATCTGCAAATGACTATTTAACAACAATGCAGTTATAGGCTGCAACACAATCAGAACCAGTGAGTTAATGCATACCGTTAAATAATTTATTAGCCCTATCTAAATGCAATTGAATGTCTTTGAAAACTCTGTAAAAGCTTGTATTTGTTTGGAACATATTATTGCAGTAATACTGTGTTTGAATGTAATATTTGCTGTAGATTGCTGTTGTGCAAAGTTACTGTACACCTTGGTGTAAGGACAGGGGGCAAACTGCTGTAAAATGCAAGATTTGGACTTTTATTTGGACTTGCATCTTCATGTTATTTAACATATCAAAAAATATGCTATCATGCACAACACATTTATATGAATTTGTCTAGACTAGTTTCAAATCAGAAGGTTGTGTATGTAGTAGATCTTGCACATTTTTACACCGTTGTACTTTATTTATGGTGTGAGCATGTGTTTTTATCTTAACACATACGAAGTAAATGCTGAAAGTCACAACTGTCTCGATGGAGAACGCTACAGTGTGTTAAACAGGCACTTTTAATCCCTTGAATGACTTTTTCCTTGTGTTGCAAAAGTGTATCTTCAAGCACTGTTTTGACCTGGTTCTACAGGATTATTTAACTTGATGATGATGATGTGATATAGTGAAGCATTCTTTGTGTGTCTGCTGTTGCAGATTATGTATTCTTTGAAAACTCCTCCAGTAACCCTTACCTGATCCGGCGGATAGAAGAACTCAACAAGGTATTGCAGTGTTTTTATGTCATTTCTATGTATGTTTATGCCTCAGGGTGAGTAACTTAAATTCCCACCCCCCAACCCCCTACTCATTGCCATTGTGTGTGTGCATTTTGTGCCCTTAAGTGTTTGTTGTATGACTAAGTGAGACAGGTGTTCTCTTGTCTTAGAACTGTCATTATCACCGGACACACCTGTATGGGAGTGTGCACATTTTGGCATGGCAGTGATTGTAATACATGTAATACATTGATATGTATTAGGTTCATGTTTGAACTTATAAGTGTGTCGCTTATGTCAGTGACTAGACCAAAATAACAGTTTTATTAGTAACATTGTGCAAGCTTTTTAAGAGTAAACGCATTTCCTGTTACCAAAAAAAACTATTATGCCAAGATTTTATTTTACATATAAAAGGCACAAGACTTGGTAGTTGTCTTTAAATAACAAAATAATTACCAGAGACAACAGTAGCTGTACGATGCAGGTTAAGTGAGCTGACCTGCAGCTTATTTTGCTTGTATGTTGCTTATCACTTTCATCTGTTATGTAAAGGCTAGACTGAGAGCAGTCGATCAAGCATGTCTTGTGGAGGTGTTAGATTGTAAGGCACTGTTTCTGTTATTCTGTCCTCTACACCCAGTCTTATTCTGCAGCTTCCTTTGAGAAAAGCTGTGGGACCAGCAGTCAGGCAGTCAAACATTGTACCCCCCACATCCATTCACTCTGCATCAGTCACAGCTTTTAATACTGGCTTAGTCTTTAAGCCTGTTGGCCTAATTATACAGTGCAACAATAAATCAATCATCTTTTCAGAAAACACTGTTGCGGCCCTGGTCAGCCTATCAGAGTGGCATAGCTTGACAAGCACATAAAGGAACTAGTTCTTTTGGGAAATTTGAAGGCTGTTGTCACTTCTTTTAGTCACCCTGGATCTTTTTTTTTTCGCTTTGTTTCAGACTGCCAGTGGGAATGTGGAGGCCAAGGTGGTTTGTTTCTACAGAAGGAGAGACATCTCTCACAGTCTCATCCAGCTCGCAGACAAACATGCAAGTGGGTAGTGGACCTTGTTACTAAGTCAGACTTTTAGTGTTAAGTGTGATTATACTTGCCTCTTTGGTGAGCTCGTGATTCCAACACATAACCATTTATGCTGGCACTTGGTTCACATTGCCATCTTCATCACGAACAGAAGCGGGTTGCTGCTGAGAAAATGACACCGTTACACCACAGAAATAGCACTAGAAGTCTTACAGGAAGTACATTGTCTATACCCAAAGTACTTACACTGTTTCAACTTTTGTTTTACTTTTCAACTGTTCATTGACATTTCTCGAACATCTACCATAATTGCACCTTTATAGTTCAAGACCCATTTGTCCAGCAAAGTTTCTTTATGTGCATTAAAGTCACACAAAATTGAAATTATAAATGAATTGACTTATTAATAAATTAACTGAAAACTTGTTTGCTATTTTATTTAGTTTAGCTTTGCAAATATGAGGGTATGGTCCTTCTCTGATTTTGAACATAGGGTTAGGGTTTAAGCGAGTGTCTTTGGATTTCGGTCAGACAAGAAATTTTTGCATATCAAGGATGCTTTCTTGTTTTGAACAGTTTAAACATAGATAAACAATCGTGATCAATCTATTTAAAAAAAATTTGAATAATTTCCTGGTTTTGTTGATGGTTCACTAAAACAAACTAGATTAATTGTGTGAAAAAAGAAAAAGCAGCAAACCCCCGGTGAGATGAGAATCTGTGACTTTTTGTTGTTAGCTTGCTTAACTTGTTTTTAAGGAAAACCATAAGTTATTAATGCATTAGGAAATATTTTTTAAAACAGTCAACTGCATGGTTCTTAACATGTATTTGGAAGCATGGAGAAAATGTCATGATAAGTTCTGCTACATTTCAGTCAGGCAGCAACTTCCGGACCAAGTTAGCCTTCATACTGCATGTACTCAAAACAAACAGGGCCTTTTAAATAACATATTCCCCTCCTCACCAGAGGTGGCGCTGCATCAGGAATTACTGAAAGAGAAGCTGAGACACACAAATAAGAAGAAAACTGCAGGACAACTTCTGTTTCCACCACATCAGAGCAAAACATGGAGCTGCATCTGATCCTAGAGGTCTTGGGTTGACCATATTTCAATCAGACCTTTTACAGCGTTCTTCCACATCTGACTGCAAGCCTTTTCTCCTGGCCAGAGCTGCCTATTGTCCCACACACACATATGTTTACCCACAATGCCCTGCGTTGAACCCACAGTGCCCTTTGCTTCGTAGTCCGCTTCCTACATTTAGTTCACTCGAAGCTAGCCAAGTTCCACTTTTGTAGGTGGACCAGAGTTTGCTTCTTTGATCTGAATCGGAGTTCATTGTTGCATTCACAATGCACCAAATGAACTAGGATTCAAATCAAAAGGGATAGTGTGAATGCACCCTTAGATTTTAAGGCATGATGAAAGGTAAACATAACTATCTGTGCCAGTGTGACTTGAAACTATTTTACTATTCGTTTACCACCTTGTTTACAATGATGAGGACAAGACTGGAACACGAAGGACTGTGACTGTAACAAGGAAACTTTTACCACAGCATCACCTGTTCTATCTAGGAAGTCTTTTGCCTGTTTCCTTGTCTTCAACTGCCCAAATCATTAGTTGCTTCCTCACAACCAAAGCAAGTTCAGCTTGATGATGAAAATCATTGAGATGTAAATCAATGAGAGTCAGTCAGCCCCAAGAGAGCAGACAGGAATATACCAAGAGTATATGAGTCTGATCCAACTGCTTGTACAAAC
The DNA here is from genome assembly GCA_037177055.1 of Atherinosoma microstoma. Lineage (NCBI taxonomy): Eukaryota > Metazoa > Chordata > Actinopteri > Atheriniformes > Atherinidae > Atherinosoma > Atherinosoma microstoma. The sequence continues at coordinate 7,612,357 of JBBBVU010000023.1, read as the reverse complement.
CAGATTTTCTCTTTTAGATAAACTTTGTAAACATAAGGTCACTCCAACACAAAAGCATAAACTCTACAGTGTGCAAGAGACAAATTTGTACCAGTCTCACAAGCTGCTTAGAGTCCCATCTGCCAGATGGTCAGAAGATGATGTATAAACAGTAGAATTTATTGCTGCTTCAAACACTGTAAACAAAAATTTTTAAAGTTTAGATCAGTTTAGCAAGGGTTTAAAGAAGTCAAAGCTGAAAAGTTCTACTCTATAGATTGAGGCTAGAAAATCACAATCAGTTTGCTCTAAATCAGGGATTTATTGCTTTAATAGACCTTCAGGGCTTGATTTAAACACAGCAGTGAAAATTACTGAGCTGCCTACTGCAAAGTTGGACAATCTATTTTACTTTAGAAATCTACTTCCCCTGTTATTTCTGACAAGAACACAAAAAACAACTTCATTTCCAGTTGGTTGATGGGTTTTTAGTTGTTTTTGTTTTTTCCCCTCTATTGTTCTCTTGGAAACGTTTAGCAGAGAGAAATGGGGATCTTTGTGGACCTACACCTGAGTCCTATCGGTACAATTTGCATCTATTTTGTGTTAAATGCTTATTAAGCAGGAGAATATCAAATGACTACTGTCATTTAAACAGTGGCTTTGCACGAGAGTATGCCAAAATGACTGCTTTTGATTTAACGAAATAAGAAAAAAGGCTAAATAGAATTCAATTTAGTCACATTCAGAGCATTTATAAATTTAGCTGTGAATACTTTGTGCTACACCAATTTATTTCTTTGTGATATGTGAATGAGTTTTTTTCATGCCTCGGTGACAAGTTCAATTGAACATATTGTGATCCAGTTATCTGATTAAAACAAATCCGTTATATGATCCACATTTGTTCAGATTATGAAAACTGTGTGTTCATTCAAGCCAATTCAGTAAAAAGGACTTGATTAGGAAACCAACAGATTGCACCAAATCTTCTCTTCTCCCCCATCCTGAACATTCATGGGGCAGCAGGCTACAGTGAAGAGAAAAATAATATGTACTTCTTCCAGCTCGTACCTTCTGGATGCTTCATCATCTGACTCCTTTCAGTGCGAAGGAGCAGCGGGTCTACTTTAAGCCCCTCCTGGCTGACCAAGCTCCTCACCCCTATCCCTAGGTGACAGCCCAGCCACCCTGTAGAGGAAACTTATTTCAGCCACTTGTACCCACAATCTCCTTTTGTTCACCATAAGAGAGGGTAAAAACGTAGATTGACCGGTAAATCAAGGTCCTATGAGGGCCGCAATCCAGCAGGTTTTCCATGTATCCCTGCTTCAACACACCTGACTTAAATTAATGAATCATTGTGCAGAACTTGATTGGCTGTCATCGTACCGTCCTCTTCCGCTTATCCGAGGTCGGGTCACGGGGGCAGCAGCCTGAGCAGGGCAGCCCAGACTTCCCTTTCCCCGGCCACATCAGTAAGCTCATCTGGGGGGATCCTGAAGCGCTCCCAGGCTAGCCGAGAGATGTAATCCCTCCAGCGTGTCCTGGGCCTACCCCGAGGTCTCCTCCTGGTTGGAAATGCTAGGAAAACCTCCCCAGGGAGGCGTCCAGGATGCATCCTGACCAGATGCCCGAGCCACCTCATCTTAAGAAACCCCAGGCAGATCTCGTCCACCCCCGGGGCCTTACCGCCGAGGAGCTTTTTAACCACTTCAGCGGCCTCGGCCCCAGACATAGGCCCTCGGGTCCTGAGGCTCTGCTTGTTATTCTGAAGGCGTGTTAGTGGGATTGAGGAGGTCTTCGAAATATTCCCTCCATCGACCCAAAACGTCCCGAGTCGAGGTCAGCAGCCACCTATCTCCACTGTACACAGTGTTGACGGAGCACTGCTTCCCCCTCCTGAGCTGCCAGATGGTGGACCAGAACCTCCTCAAAACCATGCGGAAGTCGTTCTTCATGGCCTCTCCAAACTCCCGATTTCTTTTTTGCCCCAGCGACTGCCAAAGCTGTGCTCCGCTTAGCCTGCCGATACCTGTCAGCTGCCTCCACAGTCCCACAGGCCAAAATGGCCCGATAGGACTCCTTCTTCAGAATGACGGCATCCCTCACTGCCGGTGTCAACCAACGAGTTCGGGGATTATCGCCTCAACAGGCATCGACGACTTTACGGCCACAGCTCCGGCTGGCCGACTCAACAATGGGCTGATTGGCTGTCACATCCATTTAATTTGATGCAGGGATGTTGAAGCAGGAATACATTGAAAACCTGCTGGATTGTGGTCCATCTAGGACCAAATTGAGTATCAGTGATCTAGAGCATAACTAAAAAGATGGCTAGTGGTGACTAGGGCTGGGTATCATCAATAATTCCCTGAATCGATTCGATTCACAATAGTCTATTTCGATTCGATTATATTCCATTCGATTTCGATTAATTTACAGCTAATTGTTTAACAACACTTATTTTTCTTTAATCTCAGGTAACTGTTTTTATAAAACACGGAGCATGATAATAAAATTGCTCTTAATTGGGTAACGTCATCAGAAAATATGGACATACCTGCAAAAAAAACAAGAAATTTGGACACAAAAAAATCGATCCTTAGTTTTATGAATCGATTTTTTTTAATCCCACCCCTAGTGGTGACCCAAGCCAGCCATAACTATATCAAAGCTTTATAAAAAAAATCTTCAGGGAAAGATATAAATCATGTCTCCAAAACCATTTTGAACTTGTAGAGTTGTACACATGAATATGCAAGCCTACAGTGAAACATTCTGATTGATTATCTTACAAGGATGGGATGCTGTTTTTCAGCTGGCATACTGAAAAACAACATTTTTAATAATATGGTTGCCAGTGGCAGACGATCTTTATTCATGAGTATGTGTCCACTCTGTGTTCCAGTGATTTAAAATGTTTACATGCTGCCTGGCATTGTGTGCTGACTCAGCTGCATCAAACCAGCTGTTCCAGTATTTATGGATGAACACACTTCCTAAAATTACATTTTCTAGCTTGTTTGTTATAAGCATAATTAATCAAATCTCTGGAATAGATGACAGTGATTTAAAAAAAAAAATTGTATTGCACTCAAGCCATTTAACTATCTTCTTTTAATATCTGACCACAGCTTAGTTGTGAATAATCATTATCTCTGGATAAATGGATGAATTTGTGACTATGTTAATCTGTTGCAAAGTGATATATTTTTTGTCTGTCTTGTTTCTTTTTCCACATGGATGCCAGCAACAATCTTTCAGTATGCTTTTGTGATTTAATCTTTCTCTGTGTGTGCCTTTGCAGAGGAGTTGGAAGAGGAGAAGGAGAACCCAACGGAGATAGACCTAACAGAAAAACAGAAACACCAGCTTCGCCACAGAGAGCTTTTCCTCTCCCGACAGTACGAGAGTCTACCTGCGACACATATCAGGTACTACACAGCATCCCGTGCACGAAGTGGAATATCCAGCTGATGGTCTGCAGGCAGTGCCCATGGATAGTCACGCATTCAGCCACAAACACATTACAAGCACTGCCCACTTCATTGTCTGTGTTTTACATGGTGCGTGCTTCCCTTTCTCCCTCTCCATTAGGGGGAAGTGCAGTGTCGCGTTATTGAATGAGACTGAATCCGTTCTTTCATACCTTGACAAAGAGGTAAGCCTGAGAGAAGAAAGATTTGGCGTCTCTTCTAAGTTTTTGTTTGCTTGGGATTACATCATAGAATGCTCACTCATACTTTGCATTGCCTTTTTTTTTTTTTTTCAAATGAATACACTTCAGCAAGCATTCAAACCCCTTTTGGTTTTCATTATTTTATAAGTTTGAATTAAATTAATTGAATTAGTATCATCACTTTACACTCTGTGGCCTTGGATGCTTTCTGAGATGACTGTTGGATATCAACCTGGTGAAACATTTAAGGGAGACAATAGTTCAGTTAACATAGAAGAATATCGGTCAGATTGAGATTTCCCTCAGCATTGCAGACCTAAACAAAACAAAAGCAGCGGAATAAGCAAATAAAAAAAACAGATAGTGCAACTTGTTTTTATAAATATTTTTTGTTCATATCTTTTACGTTGTTGGTAATTCCTTGGACAAACCATTTTTTGTAAGCACTACTACAGTCAAGGTTTGAACCAATATGAGCTGTTACTAAAGGCTGACGTAAAACACTGCAGACCACTGATTGGCCAGTGAACCCTCACCTGTGGGCTTAAAAAACAATAACACATCTGCTGCAGTAGGAAGGTCCTTCAGATAAAGGCACATTTCTATGTTTCCTGAGGAGATAAGCCAACTTGTGTGCAGTTTACAAATCTGGGAGCACAGATTGCATGAATTCATAAGCACGTTTATAACCAAACTGTGTGGATTTCCACCGGGCTGAATGTGAGCTCTGTTGCATGCAAGTGCTGTGTTTACTCTTAGATGGTTATCAAACATTTCTATAATCGGAGTCAGTCCAAAACTCGCACAGGGAAGTTTTGTTTTCTACCTTTGCAGCCTCACACAGCGCTGTTATGATAAACTACTGATCCCGTTGATCGGATGCTACCTGCTGTGGAAGAGGATAGCGTTGAGTTGAACCAGTGTGTGGAAAAATGGCAATAGATTCAACTTCAAGGTTAAAAAATGTAGGAGAAAAGTTCTGACTGAGATTAGATCCAGCAGCAGAACATAGTATCTTAAATTTTGGTAAGTAACATATATTTCTTTTTCCCACAGGATACCTTCTTTTACTCACTGGTGTACGACCCGACACAGAAGACACTGCTGGCCGACAAAGGAGAGATCAGAGTGGGACCTCGCTTTCAGGCAGATGTACCTGAAATGTTACAAGAGGGTATATTTTACAGTTTATTGCAAATCCATTACTGTTTTGAACAAATGCAAGAAGATACTACTTGAATGATCTGGTTAGTATCCAGTCTGTTAGACCGGTTTGATGTTTGCTCTGTTTTACAGGTGAAGCAGATGACAGGGACCAGTCCAAACTAGAAGAGAAGCTCTGGGATCCAGAGTGTCCTCTCACCAACAAACAGATAGACCAATTCTTAGTGGTAGCACGGTAGGTCACCCTTTAACTCAAACTTCTCGTCTCACATCAACCAAACACAATGCCCTGTGGGACTACAGCTTCATTATTTAGTTTCTGTTTTGGAAAATTGGATTTAAAAGTAAAAAAAAAAAAGGAGAAGAAAAGAATAGAAGTGATCTCAGTCTGTTTTAATCAGTGTGTGGTTTTCTTTGAAGAAAATGTCTAAATCCCTGTTGACACTTTGGTAATGATGAACTATAAGCAAGTGCCTATTGTGTTGGTTTAATGACTCATTTGTAACAGAGTATGCACATGTGATGTCACCAGGGCTTTGTCCACCATCTTGGGGGAACTGTTTACATTTACACTTTCAGGTTTCTCACTAGTAAACTTGGTTAAAAACACGTCTAGAAACGCGCTAGAAAGAAACGTCCTTACCGTGATAAGATCACTGGAGAAACGAAGAGTTGTTGTTATGCAAAAACAGCACTAATTAATATCTTGGATCCTTTCAAGCTGCCAAAAAATGAATGGAGTTCAGATTTAGATAAGTTTTATACCTGTTTTAGTCTCTGACATCAGTCAAAAACTACTGATCATTAAATGTTCATGCAGCTATTTTTCACATGGATGGATGAAGACCTGCGAGTCTGCAAACTGTCGGCTGCAACTACCCCATCGTGTGTTGATTAAATATTTATTGATCTAATGTTTTTCGCCTGAAATCAATATATTTTCTGTTCATTTGTATGGATTAATTTCCAAGACATAAATATATTTTGGGCGTTATTTAATCTTATATATCTCCTTTCATAACTCATTAAATACGTTTTTTTTTTTTAAATCAAACGTTTTTCTGTTTTTTTTTGGTTTTTTTTTGCCAGAAGCATTTTCTCAGCTGTGCCTGTTTAATTCTTTTAAAAAATGACAAAATTACGAACAAACAACAAGCCCTCCTGATTTTAATATGAATGACTTTGTTATAATTTAATCATGCATGCATTATGTATTCCCTGCTTTGCGTTTGCTTTTTCAGGGCAGTTGGGACTTTTGCCCGAGCGTTGGACTGCAGCAGTTCAGTTAGACAGCCTAGCTTACACATGAGTGCAGCTGCTGCCTCACGAGATATCACTCTGGTGAGTTGGACACACTTTTCACCCTTTCAACAATTATTTAGGGTTTAAATGATGGATTTTAACCTTCTTTCTGGGTGCGCTGCTCGCAGTTCCATGCGATGGACACACTGCATCGCCATAATTACGATCTGTCCAGTGCGCTGAGTGTGCTGGTCCCAGCGGGTGGACCGGTGCTCTGCAGGGATGAGATGGAGGAGTGGAGTGCCTCGGAAGCCGCCATGTTTGAAGAAGCATTAGAGAAATATGGAAAAGACTTCAACGACATCCGACAAGACTTTGTAAGTTCTTTTTGCAAACTTCACTTGTACTTTGGCTTGCGTTGCATGTCAATCATCTGCAACAGCAAGCAATGTAAACACAAAACTAATCCTAATACTTCTTGTTTATTTCAATTGAAAAAGATGTATTTTAATGTCGGGAGAAGATCTCTGACAATCTCTATATTTCAAAATATTTGGGAATGACTTTGTGTTTCCTTTGGACTTTCCTTCCCATCATCTAACTGTAATGTACAAAAAAAGCTAGAGTATGGGTGTATGCGGTGGCGGCTCATGAATACTTATTAAATGTGTGAATCACTGTGTGTGTGTGTGTTTTTGTCTGCAGCCAGAATCGAGCAAAGCCAGTAGCTCTCAGCTCCTGCGGTCACGATGTCTCTCGCTCATGAATATACATGAGGGCTTTGTGCCCAGATGGCAAGAACAGGAGATATTAATATCATTCATTTGCTCTCTGTCCCTCTCCCTCTCCAACCTGACTCCACATCTGACTTTTTCTGCTTGTGAAGCTGCCATGGAAGTCTCTGACCAGTATCATAGAGTACTACTACATGTGGAAGACCACAGACAGATATGTGCAACAGGTGAGATTACTGAAGTATTTTCAGACCAATAAAGATGAAAAACAGCAGTACTGCGCTGAAGTCTTGTGCTGCCATGTATTTCTTTATATATTTCTTTGAAGCAGCCAGACTTCTGGTAATTTTTTAAAGTGGTCTAGACCAATAGTTTTCCATCAAATATTCAGATATTTCTAAAGGCATTTCAAAGATTTTCCCAGGACATTGGCTGCCTTTTCACTTATTTTCAGTCCGGTCCATTCGCTTTGTTTGAGCCACCCAACACTGATTCATAAATTATTCAAGAATTTAAAAAAAAGGCACCATACTCAAAGGACGTGCTAATGTTTTCTGCATATAACGGACAGCTTGGCTAAAAACTTGTTTTAAATTGAATCTTCAGACACTTTGTCACTAGTAGCCTGTTGCAAAGACTAAATTGATCCCAGTTTTTAGTGGCATTAATAAAGATGATGCAGTTTGAAAGATATGAAAGTGTTTTTGTACCAACAAGGTGATTCACAATAAGCTATTAGTTGTAAATTTGGCATATCTCAGCATAGTTACTCAAAATAATGTGAGGAAACTGGACAAGTGGATGAAAGGTGTCGTGCTTAAACAAAAAACACAACATGAATATCTGAACGAGACGTCCTCAAGAAATAGGGAAAAATGCTGCAAAACCTGACGCAGGACCTGAGAGGTCAACCTTTAGTTGAACTATCTACTGCACACTGAAGCGTCATCAGAAATAGTACATTTTTTAGGAAAGGAAACAGAAAGAAAAGGCTGAGGTACGTCAAATGTCACGAGCTGGACTGAAAAATCTGTGGCAACAGATCTTACGGAGTAACAAATCCTTCCCACTGGTTCAAGATTATTAAAGCAGTGTGGTTTCCTCTTGACAGAACAGAAGAAAAGGCAACAAACCTTCAAAGATGAGCTTTGAAATGTCCTTTGAGAAGCCTGAAGGACTATTCCTGAAGTCTACCTAAAGAAATGAGAAGAAAGCTAACAGGTCTAGGGTCCAGACTGTTGTAGAATAAAGATGGTCATAGCAAATTTTCACTTAAAAGGTTGTTGGATTGTACATACTCTGTTTTTGTCTTATATACTGTATTTGCTTTTGGGCTTGCAAATATTCAGTAGATTAGTTTCTGGTTTTCCTGGCAATATATAAAAAGATTTCATGTGGCTCAAGACTTTAGCTCGGTACTGGATGCCTTGATTGTCTTACAGTGTTAATATCTTCAGCCTGGCTGGTGGAGTTTCAGTTTTCAGTTGTTTTGGCAAAAAACAACAACAACAAAAACATTTAGAGACATAATTAAGTGACAAATGACTCAAGTAACACGATGCATTTAAGTTTCCTAAGAAGTATTATAAAAAAGGGAAAGTAGATTTTTTTTGTACTGTTTGTTTATATCTATTTATTTTGTCCTACATTGAGGTTTTAAATAGTTTTTCTTTCTTTTGTGTCTGTGTAGTCCCCGATGGCTATCTGTGGTTTTTTTTTTTGTCCTGTATTCTGTTGTACTTTTATCGGCTATTGGAGGACAGTTCTTATAAGAAGAAATACTATATTGATTCAGTTCTGCACCGTCAGGAATGAAATATTAAATTTGAGCATTTCCAAGTCGAGCTAAATGGCGACTTCCATCAGACATTCTTTGCCTTGAAATTTATACAGTCTCTAAAAGTCTCATCTGTAGCATAGGTTTTCTTTCTTAAAATATAATTTCACATGTCTAAGATGAGACTTCAGAAAGCCCCTTTTCTCTCTAAAACAACAGAAATGTTCAAAGGCTGAGTGATAATCCCCATTACAGAAACCACCTGTCATGTGTTAAGTTAGGTGAGTGGAAGAAATGTTTTGAAAATTGTCAGATAAAGCAAAAGTGGTGGCACAGAGATAAATCTAAAAGATAAATCTGCTTTCTGCATTTTTTTAAATGACCAAAAACAAGACGGGAAACAGCTTTGAAATTCATTGTTTAAAGTTGAACGTTGGTGTTTTCTACATTCAGGATGCGAAACTTGATTTAGAAAACCTGATTTGTCTGAAAGTTTGTGAAAGGCAGCTGTTGTTTTTAATAAATAAATTCACCGTTTCTCCATGAGCAGAAGAGACTGAAGGCAGCTGAAGCAGAAAGTAAACTGAAGCAGGTTTATATACCGACATAGTAAGTCCCTTCACATCCTATTTCAAATTCACATGTAGATCTCAGTGTTACTACTCTTCACATGGCAGCTTGTCCAGTCATTGTCTTCCTCTTTTCTTTCTTTCTTTTTTTTTTGTCATACAGCAACAAACCCAACCCCAACCAGATCTCCATGACCAATGGTAAGATGGCAACAGTAAATGGAGCGGGCCCCGGGGCTTACCATGCAGCAGGAGGGGGCCGAGCCTGCGAGAGCTGTTACAGTAAGTTTTGTTTGCAAGCGGGCAACGCGAATATGAAATTTAAAGTTAGCTAGAAATGAAATAGGAAACAGTGTTTGTTCATTGTTGAGTTCTAACTAGATGAGTCTCCTGATTTTTCACCTTTGTTTTTAGTATTAGCGGTTAAGAAGTATATCCTTATCAACCAGATGCAAATTGTCAAATTAACTGTTATTTACTGTTATTTATTATTTTTATATAGGACTAAATTATTGTAGATTATTTTTAGAATGTTGTACACTGCTGGTCCTGAGTACAAATTTCATTTCATGTATACACGCAAATGACAATAAAGAAATAAAAAAACAAAAACAATAGATGAACCTTGAACCTTGAAATTGTTTAAGAATATTGTTTCTAAATTTAAACTTCCTCACATTTCTCAGAGCTAGATCAGTTTTAATAATATTTAATTTCTGAATACAGACTCTGGACCTTTCGTGATACTGCTTTTGCAGCTACTGATTCTATTGATTGATCTGTCTATTGTTTATACTCACTTATTCCTATGCAGGGTCGTGGTCAATTGATGATTGTCTTTTTTTTTGATTGATTAAAAATGGGTATTGTGCCGTTGAATTTCACAGTTAAGAATTTGTAGCAATTCAATGTACAATTGTTTAGCAGAGAGATTGAAAATCCCTAATAAGTAGTAAGCAGCAAGTACAGAATATCCTGCATTTTTTGTTTTATATATGACAGGCATTGTTTTGTCTAAATTTCTGTTGTTTCAATACCTGCTGTTATTATCTTAAACACACACTGTCAAGAATGAATATGTACAGAAGTGTTGATTAGAGCTAAATGCAAACAGTGCCGGTCCAATGCATCCAATGTGAGCTTTAACACACTTAAACGTAAATTATACTCAACTCCAGTATATGCTTTACATTGCTTTCTATTCTTGCAGCCTTGTGGAAAGTGTTTCAGATGTTTGTTTGGTGCCTGCAGTCAATAACAGGCAGGCAGGGAGAGTCTTTCTGGAGCATGAATATTGATCAAATCATTTATGGAGCGATGGACACAGTTGGAATGGGGTCGATGATCTAAGTGTCTTGAGACCAGTTTGTTCCTGCAGTTGCTCTAACAAGCATTAATGCATTTTGCAGCCATGCAGTCAGCCCAGTGGTACTCCTGGGGACCTCCAAACATGCAGTGTCGCCTGTGTGTTTCCTGCTGGATGTACTGGAAGAAGTACGGTGGTCTGAAGATGCCAAGCAGAGCCGAGGGTCCTGAGGAGAGGACCTCTCCCAGTCCAGCAAGCAATGTGAGCTTCAGCCAGAGTTAATGTGTCTGCATGTCATTTAACAATGTGTAAATATTATACCTTACTTGATATAGAGAGATAAAAACAACATCCGCAGTATGTAAGTGCTGTCTTAAGTTCTCAACATTGATTCCTCTGGAAGCTCTTAACATCCTGCACTGTATTTCACATACAGGCTGTTCATAAATTCACACCAGTTCCCAGATGCTGTCTCATAACTTCTCCTTGATTTTTATATAATTGGCAATAGAAATACTTCACAGGGAATTCAGGTAAATTTATTTATACTGTAAAGCCAATAAAGTGGAGATAAAGTATTTGAAAATAACACAGCAAGGAAATGGCTGACAGGAATTGGAATGTAGTTTTTATTAAGGTTATTGATTAGACCTACATTCTTCCAACTATAACATGCAGAAACTATAACAGCACTGCTGTAAATCTTCCTTCATGACTATTTCAGTTTTTCAAAAGTATGTAGATTAAAGTTCATGGTTATTTTGTAGGTTTTATTCATATTAAGTGACAAACGTGGTGATAAAAATATTTGAATGAGCTGTAAAATCTGTTTACAGGGAAAGATTAAATGTGAATGTCTTTTATAAAAGGGGATATGATTATTAAAAATCCTTTTAAACATTTCCTTGGGGGTTTTGTATCAACATACCTGCACCGTTACCTTGGATTTAAGTGGTATTGGTCTTTTATAAAGTTTCATTCAAATGCTCTGGCAGCAATTTGACTGCATTCGCTTCTTTCTCCTGCTTTTCAATGTTAGGACTCTCGCTCGAGGGGTCATGCTCCCCGCCAGTCCAACCACATGGTGCCGATGCGAAACAGCGGCAGCCCCAAGTCCTCCATGAAGACCAAGCAGGCTTTCCTGCTGCAGGCCACCCGCCTCACCAAGCTGGCTCGGCACATGTGCCGCGACATCATCAGGCTGCGCCGCGCTGCGCGCCGACCCTTTGTCCCCATTAACTGTGGGGCCATAAAGGCAGAGTGTAAGAGCTCTTTCAATTCCTCCTAAGTTCTGCCACATGGACACACACTCATACACTTACAGACGCACACATCTGCAAACAAAAACAGCACACGCACACACACCACCCCTACTTACCTCTCCTCACCCTGATTTCCCCCACCATCAACCCCCATCTCTGCCTGTCTATGCGCCTCCCCCCCGCCCAGTCTGTCGCTCTCTGTTTTTATTATTATTGTTATTATTATTATTTTGTTTTTTTGTATTCTCCCACCCCGTTTCCAATAAAGACTGCCTGTCCTCATAACTTTGAGTTTTGATCATCTTTTCATTCGTGTTTTTGATTTTAATTCTTTTTTTGTTGTTTTTTTTTTGTTTTTTTAGATATTTTTTCAAATTCTTTAATCTGTGAAGGTTTTTGGTAACTGTGAATGAAATCCATTGTTGGAATTATACGCAAAGATACCAAACACACAAACACGTTTACATACATCTTAAAACATACAGACATAATAATTAAACAAGTAGATCGTAATAGCTTCCAGGTGGAATAATTCTTGTCTGAGCCATTTATTTGCTGAAGTTAGGTGTAGAGAAAATGTATTTTACTAAGAGAAGCTCTATTTTGCACGGCGCCCCAGTGAAAGGTGTGCCCACTCTGCTGTCGTGACAGAGCAAGTTGTCTCAGGCACAAATGTTCACTGTAAATACTGGACCTCAGCTTTGCTGCTAACCATCACCATTTCTTTTAATGTTTTGTGTCCATCTGCACATGCATTTCTCCTTCATTTTGTTAATCGTGTGTGTTCTTGTGTGTGTATTTGACAAAACAAATCGTGTCCGCATTAAAACGTGAGTTTCAGACCCGACTGCTGAAACTTGAAAGAATGGGGGTGAAGAGAAGACTGCAAAGAACATGCAGCTGCTCTTGACTTGTTTTTGCTGCTGGCTGCATCGCCCACAGTAGATCAGGCTCACTCATGAGGAGACCAGGTCTTCTACTGTGGGACGGACCCTCACCATCTCATTCACTCGGCTAATTTCCTGTGTTCAGATCATGCAATATTCATACAAATCCATCCCTGATGCCTCCTCTGTCTTGTAAATCCTGGGGACAGGATTTGCCATTCAGACTAATTTCTCTCCCCAGTTTGCCTCATCATCCCTCATTTTCTAACGACTGTTGCAATATTCTCATCTTCTACCTCTTTTTGCTCTTTTCTTTCATTACTGTGTGAATGTGAGAGTAGTCCTCCAATAAAGTCGCACCTGAAAGCATTTCTTCCGAGTCCTTGTGCTTCATGTGTCTGTGTTATCTGTCCATCAACTCCACCACACTTAAAGGGACCCACACCAGCATCCCTCCCCTTCAGCATGGACTCAGCATTTGGTGCCTACTCTTTTAATGCCTTGATTTTTTTTACTTTTTTATTTTATCTATGTGCTTGTAACATGTTTTGTTTAAGCATGCATGTTGGCATGTATTGACATATGTATCTGCATGCATAGGGGAGGTGATTTATGATTTTTTTTTTTTTACTGGTCATGTCATCCCTGAAAGCAAGTCACCGCATTGATACCCCCCTGTGATAAGCTCACTTGAATCCATGCATCTTGTTTAATTTCATTTACAACAGGTGAGGCCAGTTTCATCAGAAAAAAAAAATTGCATTTGTTTAAATCTTACATAAATCTTGGTCAGATTGGATGAGTAAAAACAGGAAGGAGAGGGATTTTGAGACCGTGCAATGACTGAGACACATTTCTGTGTATGTGTGTGTGTTTGGTTTAGACATGTTAAGGGTGTCGGAAGGGCAGGGGACTCGCCTTCCCAAAACCAGAGCCGCCCAAAGGAGCACTCTGACCAGTGTTCTGCAGTTTCTAGGTAAACACACGCACAGTCAAGTGTTTAAGCATTAAGCATAGGCCATAATCAGACTTATTTTAGTCCTGTGTTCAGAGAAGTGTAAGACTGGTTAAATATGAGTATAAATTATTCAGATGGTCTATAGGAGCTAGTTCATGCAGCTCCAGTGTGGTGTCTCTTCCAGAGTCCCGTCCGGCAACCCACACCCCTCGCTCCCACCGCACCCCGGGCCTGCAGACGCCTCCACCTCGTCGCCTCCTCTCCTCTCTCCCACACGGCCCCCATGGCATGCTGGGGAAACGCAGCTACCATCACCACAGCAGGGCTGAGCCAGACAGGCGCACAGGTACCTGCAAGGTTTTTTTTAATCCTTCAAGAAAATGAATCTGAGCTAATTGCAGAAGAGCAGTTATGGTTTCTGTTTCCTTACGACTGTTTTTGCTTCATTTAATACTGCTAAAAAGCAAAGAGTTGTTACTGAAAGCCAACCCCCACAAAAATTGGAAAATGCATTATTTATTTAATTCAGTTTATTATGTCAATTAACCTTGGGGTCCAAACAGTGTTAATATGAAATGTTTTTGTCATCCGTTTGCTTGATAAAATCAGATTAGCTGAATCGTACCAGGACTTGATAACCTTTTCTGCCATTTCTTATCTAAACTAGCTCGTTGGAGAGAATGACATCTAATTCTTATGAAAACGAATCAGCAGATGGGGGTCATTTGGATAATTTGGATGATTCAACTACAGTCTGACACTTTGTTTTTTATTGGTAACTTCACTATTTTTCCTGTAATTAAAACACAGTAATTTGTTGCATCACTTCTAAATAGGAAAATGAATAAACTTATCAATACTACATAAAGCTGACAGTTCTCCTGATGTGTACTTTGCATCTTTCTCTCACTGCTGTGGCTTTGTTTTTGCAGATAACCCAGGTTCAACAGGTGGACCTCTCATGGTGGGTAAACTTTTAAAAAAATATATAAATTCTGCTCAAACATTACTGTTTTCTCTGAATAAATTATTCCGATTATCCTTTCACAGCATAATGGGCGTAATAGCAGCAGTGGAAATACTAGGGGTGGAGTGATGATTCGCAAGAGACGCCCCAACTGGATCGATGCCCCTGATGACAGCTTCTTCCTTGTCACCAGGGAAACCAGGTAAGCAAAAGCCAACGTTTATTGACCTCTGACTTGATTGATTCTACATGCCTTGAGGGAAAGAAATTGATGCTGAGATCTGAGAGAAAGTAAACAAGCTGTGACTGAAAAGATCATTTTTGTTCTGTGCTAAATCCAGCCAGCTGTCAAAAGCATAAATAATGTAATTTCCATCAGAATACTCCTGATCGTCGGTTTAAACAGTCAAAAATCACATGTTTGCATGAGCAGATTTGAGGTTTTGGTCATAAATGATGTGAGTGTTGCAAACTTTAGAGTGTATCATGGATATCTTCTTTTGTAAAGCAGTTTTATATATCTTGTTTGTTTCTATACAGTGAAGTTTGCACTTTAAGTTCGCCTTAAGTGAATTTCCGAAAACAAAAATACAGTTGAAACTTGCTCCTCTAAAACCTTGGCAGAGACTGAATGTGAAAAACTGAGCCACTTTTTTCTGAGGCCAAAGTCTGACTATTGTCAGGAATTACTACACCGATTTGCAGAGGAAAGGGAGTGGTTCCTTGTTAATATTACACTGAAGATATAAGTGTATAACTGTAAATATTCACACAATTGTGCCATTTAGAAATGCAAAGCATAACCTTTCAAGTTGTGAAAATTTAGGATCCCCCTCCCTAAGCCTCAGAGTGGTTTGGTCCACAGTCTGCGATGCCACACAGTGAGACAAAACTTTGAGAAGGATTGTCTGTCCACAATTTTTTCAAGAAAATCGCAAACCTTTCACTTAAAAAAGGGATATGTCAGACATAATTCTTCACTACCACTCAAAAGAATGTTGCTCAAAATAATAAAAGACATTCATAGCATCACTGTATTTCTGTTCAGTTTCCTCACAGTTTATACAAAGCAGAAGCATCTCCTAAGGACATGTCTACTGACCATGTAAATCATCATAAGTCACTTCATTTTCTACTGTTTTACCAGGTGTTTGGTTACGATAAATGTGGAGTAAATTGTCACGGTGCCAAGTGGACGAACCACTGATAACACACTACATATTTAGCAGGTTTTTAGTCAAAGAATGTAAATAAAAGATTAACTTGGCCTTCTGTATGAAAAACCATCCAGGAGAAGTGCCTCATATGATAAAGCAGTGTATACATCAGGGTTGGAAACACACCCAACTTATGGTTATACACAGTGCTAGTTTGCCCGTATGAGTTGTAAAATAGGACAGAAACTTGGGTTGAAGAGTAAGAAAGAACATCCACACACCAGTGGGTAATATTATGGTCATTGCATTCGTCTTCTTCATCCAATTTACTGTTTACAAATAACGTAACTAAAAAAAACTCTTAGATGGACTGTCAGGAATTTTATGATAGACATTCATGCTCTCCTTATGATTAATTATAATAGTTTTAGTGATCACCCAATGGTCATTTTTTATCTGAGATGATCTTAATGTCATCTCTAGTCAACAAATATTAGCTTGCTAGCAAAGCTAACATGTTAGCTTGTAAATGGGGCAAACATTGTATTCAAGAGCAGTACAAGACTGTATGCTTCCTCCCAAGCTGGATAAAAAGATTTCTGGATCCAGATCAATATCAGAGGTTAATTATGTCCGTGTTGGGCCATGCTCTGCTTCTGACTATTTTTAAAATGAAAATTCATCCATAACCTTTTTAAACATGTGGTGTCTACCACTTTTACAACCAGCTGCAGATCACGAGTATTATCTTTAATGGGAGAAGTGAACCTAAGCACAGATTGTGATTTTTTTTTTTTACTTCATACACCTCTTGGTAATATTGGATACATTTTTCACAAGTCACACATTCCCTGAACCTTCTGTCACCAAAAAATTGTATTTTTGAGATGGAAAAAGGAAAGGGAAAATTGACTGTGTCTCTACACTGTCACAAGATCTGTAGATATCGCTTGGTGAAGAAAATTAGAGAACCACTAAGCATATATTCGCTATGTACATTTAAATTTTAAGGACTACTTGTCTCTTCCCCATCCACCTTCATCCATCCATCCTCACAACTCTGACTTCAACCATTTAGGAGCCACAAAGTGACATTATATTGTTAGAGCAGCTTAAATGCATCATCATGCAAGCTGCTGAACACGAGTGCCTCACTGGAGTATGTTAGCATGTGACAGCTTTTAGTTCAAAGCAACAAGTCACATAAGTGCAGTCTTTAAGATTCCCAGCATAGCTGTAAAGATATTTTTTGATGACTCAAAAGCTGAAATGGAAGATGAATGCAATAAACTGAGTGGCTGAAAACTCAATTAAAAAGACCTTGGATTTCTTTGAATGGCTATTCACCTCAAGATTCACTGAAGCAGGCTGGATTTTCTTTCTTTTTAATTCATTGAAGAAACAACCCTAAATTTCCCTTTCACTATTGGGGGATCAATAAAGTCTTATCTTGTCTTATCTTAAAAATATGCACCAGTAAACATCTTGTCAGAACCTCAAACAGCACATCACTATGTGTTGTCTTTATAAACCATGTCCATAAATACATGTTGATGTAAATAGAATCAAATGTAGAGTTGAAAAAACACATTTCATCTACACACACACACGCCCTGTAGGCGTGTGTGCATGCACATCACTAATCAAAGTTTGTAGTGTCCTTATGTGTGAAAGAAAGATGTTTCTCCATTAAGTCGGTGCCTAAATGAGCCATGGCACCGGACTCTCACAGCCGCCCTTGGACTGCCGGGGCTAAAATTAGAGCAGCTAACTGGCGCAGATGGAGCCAGGCACTGCCGTGCCCTGAGTGGAAATATCATTACCGCATTAACCATGGGTGCACTCACATGGATCACTCACTCACCACCAAGATCAGCATGGCTGTGCGTTGATGTGTGACAGAGACAGCATCAATCTGAAGTCTGCGCCCTTCGTATATATCACGCTGTCATTCACCCTCCCATTTAAGACCTATGTCTCTCTGAATAAAAGATCTGCTCTGATGTTAATGAGAGATGATGGCATTTTCATTTTCTCTCTTCTGTCCCTTTATCCCGCTCTTGTTCTCTCAAAGTGACGGAGAGCACAGTGTGTCGCGGGGTAGAGAGTGTTTTCCTCTTATTCAGGGAAGTGGGAGACAAATTTAAACGGAAATGACAAATCTTTTCATAAGTAAAACACTGTGTGACAGTGTCATCATAACCATTCAGCCTCCTACATTAGATAAAAATAAGAAATTTGAAATTCAAGGGATATTTTGAAAAAAAGTGATTATAGGGCTACGACACGCTGATAATAAATTTCATGGCTATGCATTGAAAATTTGTTGAAAGTGATTTGATTTAGTGAATAAAATAAAAGCAGAAAAAGAAAAAACATTAGCATCATATCACACATAATCCATTATTGATGATGAAGTGTATTATACATTTGAAGAGCTGTAGTGACATGCCACTTCTGGTGATAGGTGTGATATTAAATGAATGAAAATATTGACATTCTGTCAAAACACCTATAAAAATGTGATTTAATCTCATCTGAAAATCAGATCATTGAGTGAAGACAGAAAAAATCATTAAAAGGAGACAAAAAGTCCAATATGAAATACATAATGTGTATATAATATATTGCAATGTTTATTAGAAATGCAACAATATATTGACATCTTGCGCAATATTAATAGATATTGATATTGCAATAATATTACCATGAAATCTGATATTATACTTTAAAGGATGACATATTAACTACTCCAATAAACAATCATATTGTATGTAAAGTAATAAAAAGAATAGTACTCCAATTTCACCAGCTGAAACAGTGAAATGTTGCAGGGTACAACAACATCTAAATAAAGCAGCAAACGCTACAATGTTGAATTAATGGAGGAGAAACAGAAATGTGAGACAGATTGGATGTTGGAGAAGACTTACAGCCACCCAAACAAACGGAGAAACTGCACACAATGTGTCACAAGTGTTTATACGTGTTGTCTTTTTCTCTGTTTGATATTCCGCTTAAACCCCAAGTGACAATATGTCAACAAGCTGCCGTCCAATAATGTAATCTTCAAGTGTAGCATAGTGTGCATGCAGATGCATGAGATCGCATGCATATTCAGACACATTTTATGCTCCTGCGACGTGCGAGCACATAATGAAATGTGGCCGTTTTTTATCAACAGCAGGGATCTGTTTCCCATTTACAGAGCAAGAAAAACACCCACAGAGCAAGCAGAGAATAAAGAGGAATACGACAAAGCTTTTAAGAGTTTTAGATTCCAAAACTGCCTACAAGAAACCTTGAATAATCACCTAGAGATGGCGGTCATGTACCTTGCACTGCTTTACAATTGAACACCATTAAGGCTGCGTTCCGCAGTTGTGAATGCGTCCCATGGTTCTGGGTTTAGTGCAGCGGTTTTTTAAAAGCTCCTTAATGTCTCAGTATAAAACCCACTGCAATCTTGAAATTACCACCAAGCTCCTTTCAAGCCTGAAAGCTGTGCAGAGACACTGATGCTCAGTAGATGTTGTGTTTGCCTTTTTTGAATACTCATGAAATCAGAAAGCCTATTAGTTTCTTAAGCAGGAAGCTTAAATCTGATACACTTACTATACCATACAGTCATTTAGCAGATGCTTTCATCCAAAGCGACTTACAATTGAGTACACCAGTGATGCCAACACTGGAGGCAAGGAGGGTAAAGTCTCTTGCCCAAGGACACAAAGACAGTTGACTGGGGCAGGAGTAGGATTCGAACCGCCAACCTTCAGGTCATTGGACAACCTGCTCTACAACAAGAGCCTCTTTCTGTGATGTTTGCTGTCACTGTCATTTTACTAACAACTTTAGGCAAAAACTGTTTGGCGGCTGTGATTTGCTGAATTATAAATTAGCGTTTTCAAGCAGGTTTCTAGAGATTTCTTTGATTAACTACAACAAAATATAATTACTTTCCTCTTCTAGGACCAAATTCCTTTAATATCAAACATCATCCTTGGTCTATTAGAGTGGGGATGGGCGATACCAACATTTTTCCTACAGTACCATTAGGTTGTGGTACTTTTTCATCAATAATGATACCGATACTTTTTTGCCCCTTAAAGGATAATCACGATTGTACAGTGTGCATTAGTATCTTTATTGCAAGGGAAATATGAAATATAAATAAAACTCAAGAACATAAATAATTTAAAGAAATACTTTTAAAAGAATAATAAATTATCAAGATAAGTAAATCAAATGGAAATAAGATTATAAGAAATAAGATTTATAAGAATAAAAATTTTTTGAAAGATAAAATAATTAAACTACAGATTAATAAAAGATTGTTCAAATTTTTTTTATGGAAAATAAAATGCATAAGAGTAATATGATAAATATAATAAATCATAAAGCACAATAGCCTGCATTAAACAGTAAAATATCAAAACAAAACCTCATCACTAACAGTAGCAGCATCATGAAATCTGATAGGCTTCGCATTCAGTTTTATTAAAGCTCTCAGAATTGAAAACAAATGGCATGTATCTTTATCTGCAGAGTGGTATCCCAATATTTAAAAAAGTAACGATTCCAATACTTTAACTGGCTGGTATTGAAGTATCGACTCCAAAGTATTGATAGAATGTGGCAAGAGGTACCAAAGTACAGTATTAAGGTTAAAAGCATGTAAAGCTATTCTAATCTACTTCTTAAAGATGAGCTGAAACTAGCATATCGATGAAAAAGGCCTGTTTTAACAAACAACTATTTTGCTGTAATTTATGCTGATCTTTAAAATGACATATTCATGAGAACATGTTTCAAATTTTGAAACATTTTAAGGGTTCTGGCTATTTTTCATTTTAGAAAAGATCCTTAATTTGTTGCTCTATCTACCTCGGTTTTTCTTTTCTATGGATGATAAATGTAGCTATGTTGAAGAGTAGAATAAATCTATAGAAGGTAAAAAAAAAAAATCATGCATTTAGAATGTTATTTTAGTTGAGTGCCCCCCCAAGTAATATAAGCTCAAACGAAATATCAAAATATACTTAAAGTAAACTCAGAATTGTGCATGTTTCAGGAATATAAGTGTTGCATGTGATAAAGGTGGAAGTAGGGTAACTTGTGAATTACATCTTAGGGATCGATACTGTACTTACTACAATTATATATCATCCTCCTCACTCATGTCCTATCTTGTCTCCACCATTTCAGGAGGGCTCGACGGCTGCTGTCACGCTCCCAGCTGAGGCACGCTTGCCGGCAGCCGTGCGAGCAAATCACCCTGCGCAGGGTCTCCCAAGGTCCTCCGCAGGGACTCGTCCTTGCTCCTCCGCACCCTCACCCCAGCCTGAGGATGCGCGGCCCCATTGTCATCCACGACTGATCGGAAACGGACCATCTGACCTCCACAACCCACCTGCATCCAGGCTAATAACATTCTAACCTCCTGTTCTTTCAGTAAATCCTCTTTTATTATCCTATAAATGCCGTTATAACCACGTCAACACTTAAGCTGTTTGGCAACAGAAGGATGCGATGATGATGCAATAGAAACATAAACCTAACTGCAAGTGCTGCCCGTCTTTGACCCCCACCTGGGAATGTGTTTGTATTTGTATATAGTGTATCTGGATGCATGTGAGTGCGTGACCTGAGAGTGTGAATGTGAGCCATCACGCCAACAACACACGGGGGGAACAAGGGGATGTGTGCTGTTCTTAATTTTTATGGCTGAACGTAATGATGGAACTTTTTGTGTGACCTTTGTGTCAATGGTGAATTGTTGTGAAGTTTCATCAGTTTGTATAAAGTTATTTTGGGATGGGATTGGATTAGGGTGGGGTGGGAAAGGGGGGGGGGGGGGGGGGGGGGGGGGGGGGATTTCCCTTTTTGAAAAAATACTTTTTTCCCCCTGGGAAAAAAAACAACTTCCCACCTCCCACCCCCACCTGGAAAAA
>JBBBVU010000023.1:7565147-7579952 GCA_037177055.1 Atherinosoma microstoma | reverse complement strand
TATCTATCTATCTATCTATCTATCTATCTATCTATCTATCTATCTATCTATCTATCTATCTATCTATCTATCTATTAGGTGTGGGATAAAAAATTGATTCACATAAATATTGCGATTTTTTGTTTCACAACTTTTAAATCGATTTTTTTTGTTTAAAAAAACTGAATCACATGTGATATGCAGTTTTTTGGGAAATATGATTCCTGATTAAATTTTTTCACTTGGTCTAGGGTTTAAAAAGCAAACTAAAAATTACAAAAGTCGGCAATATCGAAGAATCAGAAGAATCGCAATTTAAATCGAATCGGCACCCAAAAAATCTTAAAGCATCAAATCGGGAGGAATGCATATCGTCCCAGCCTATCTATCTGTCTATTGAATAATGTGTTTACGAGCGGTTGCATTGGCTAAGAGGCATGTATTAGCAGTTAATGATGGTTCACACTGACATAGCTTGTGTTTTAGGCACAAATGTCCATTTGTGTTTGCATACATTCTATACAGTATGCAATAGAAGTGACACCCCTGTGAAATGTCCCCTAAATGTCAAATGATTCAGACTTGTAGCTTGCTAAGTAATTGCATTACTGTAGTAATGTGCAGCAAAATACAGTTCCCCCTTTTTTGTTGGGGTTTAAAGTTTTATCTTCTCAGTACTTTGTATGTTTAAAATGACGAAACCAAATGTCTTCAAAGGTTTTCTCATTTTTCGTTGTCATTTTTTTCTTTGCTATGTATGTGTGGGATTGTGTTTATCTTTCAAGCTGCTTTTTGCTCTTTGGTCTTTTGTTGTGTTCTTTTTTTGTTAAAAAAAATCCCAAAGGATTAATGCCAGGCAGCATAATTGACCTGGGGGTATTCCACAAAGCGGGTTTTCTGCTTTAGCTGGCTATGTTAACCTAGACTAAGCGGTAATCTCGGGTTTTCTGTTCCAAAATGACTAATCTAGATAAATTAATGCAGAAACATATGCTGTGAACATAGCCTGGTAGGGAGTAGGTTTTGTTCAGGCTATGTAACTTATCTCCAGCATAATAATCTGAGGGAAGGTCACTATGAGCGTGATCAGATCTGTCAGAAAAAACATTTTAATTATAACAAATGAATAAGCTCCATTTTCGTCTTTTTAAGAATTTTTTATATCAATTATTTTTTGGCAACTTCCAAACTATATGATTTTGCCTGAAAAGAAAAACACTTAGTTGAGTAAACTCATTATTCACAGACATTTTGGCCGATGTGTCTAATTTATCTCCTGTTTTAGGCAGGCTATTCTATTTCCAGGTCCGCCTTTGTGATCGGGCGCTGTACTTTTTGTGCGTTCCAGTTGTCCTCGGAACTCGGAATTCTGAGATAATCTCTCGGGAATTGACATGGCATCTCGGAATTCCGAGCTGGAAACTCGTAATTTGCAGAGGACCCCAAGATACCAGATTTAAAGATGGCTGCGCCATGTACCACTATTAAAATGATTTATTATTTATAAAGTTTTCATAGTGCACGTTTTTATAATGACTCTGTCAAACCCGTCTTCCATACCTCCGATCTCCACTTATTGGCTATGAAATATACCCTTATACTATATCCTTTGTAGTGAGCCTATGGCAATATTTTATCTGTGGAAATTAATATTGGTTACAGAAGGAATTTTTTCTAAGGTGCAGAAGAGAAATTCTTGTCAGTTTGGAGAATTTTTTTGCTTTAACTTGGACCCACCTTGGGGGCAGACAAGTTAAATCAGGTTATAATATAATATGATATGATATAATATAATACAATACAATATAATATGATATAATATAATATATCCATCCATCCATCTTCTTCCGCTCATCTGGGATAGGGTTGCGGGGGCAGCAGCCTCAGCAGGGAAGCCCAGACTTCCCTCTCCCCAGCCACATCGGCCAGCTCATCCGGGGCTATATAATATAATATGATATAATATAAGTGCCTATATATAATATAATATAATGCCTATAATATAATGTCATATAATAAAATATTTAGCTATTAATAAGGCTAGATCACGCATGCCAACTGTCGGCAAACCAGCGTTTAACATCCACTACGCACTGACTTCAATGGGTGATGCCTTTCATAGGTTTGCCATCGACGTGCACACTCTGGCTCAACAAACCCGGGGTTGTGATAGCGAATTCATAGCCGGGGTTGTGGAACCTACAAGGCAGGTTTAAGATGTCAGAGGATTTAGCAACCTCGAGCTCAGACTTTATCACAGGCTTTGTTAAACCTGCTTTCTGAAATACCCCCCTGGCCACAGTTAAAGTTGTTTTTGTTTATTTATTTTTAAGCAAGTTTTCTGTGATTTAGACAGTGTGATTTGAATCACTTTGATAATGTAATTTTCATCCTCTGCCAAGCCTGTTGAGAGCTGATGTCATTTTGTCTGCTGTTGCTTATCCCTCAGATTTATGCCATCGCCAAACACTTTCACTTTTTTTATTCCATGACAACCCCTTATCATTGCACTCCATGCTTATCATTAGGGTTGTGCTTTTTCTGTGGTTCTCAGACCAAGTTGCTGGATCCCTATATCAGCCAAACTAATTTATTATGTTCCATCTGACCTGAAGAATGTGCTCCTAGTCCTACTAAAGTTTAGTCTTCAAGTCTTGTATTTGGGGTCCAAAAAGTATTCTCTTTCACAGATTTCGAGCTCTAACAGAAACTTCAGTTTTTATTGATTTGTCCCTGTACCAAATCAAAAGCACCCATCTGTTCTAGTTATAGATGTTCTGTTGTTTACATGTCATTGTATAGCTATTGACCATTTGCAGGTGACATCACGAATCATGTGATCTTGTTATGTTGCCACATTGGTAGGCAAGCTTCCCCTGTAGAGTCTATTCACTAGCGTTGGTTTGGATGCGTTCTTTGTTTTCTTTTCTTGTTTTCCCCTGAAAATAGCCAGCACAAATTATTTCCATGATGTGATTTCTCTTCCTGACAACACCAAGCATCTGGATAAATGATGTAAGCACGTTATCTGGAGAAAATAAAGTCAATTGAATGCGACCCCCCCCCAGTCTCGAGTGCGGCTAACTATCCAAGTGTTTGCTAGCCAGACATATCACTAGCCTATATTATCCATTGTCCTCCCACACTGCTGAACAGGTCCATGGTGAACTACATTCATGAAGCATTGGCCTTCGTATTGACTGCACAGTATCTGAGTGGGCTTACTAGTACCATAATGCCTTTTTCCAGATTGAAATAAGCATAGAAGCAAGAACATCACTGGTCTATTTAAGCAGAGAGAATCAATGCATGTTATATCTACAATTAGAAGTGATCGTCCACCAGAAACTCATCAAGTGGTCGCGGGTCGCTCGTTTCTCTCGGTGCTCGGGTCACAGTGAAAGAGCAACATGACCGAATATTTTTTCTTATTACAGAACATCTCTTCATCTGCACTTTTGATTAACTCTGTTAAAACAGAAACGCGAAGCAAAACGTACGTTTTCTGTTACAGTGGACATGTTGTCGCCTGTGCTTTAGTGTCACTTAGGTTTTGTGCCGAGAAGAACAGCAGCAGACCGAGACACCGAGAGAAACTGAGCGACCCGCGGCTGCTTCATCAGGTTCTGGCAGACTATCACTTTCTGGCACATCCCAAAAACTCAAATGTAAATTAGATGTATTATTTCGTTTTGGTTTCCCTGTTTATTATTTATTTTGAGTTGAAAAAAAGATAACATGGACGGATGATACGTGGACAGTCCTCCCATATCATGGCTGCAATCCACATTTATTTTTTTTGGGGGTCGGCTGGGAATAGATAAAAAGACTTCTCTGATGTCTTCTCTTGTCTGTTATGACAACCCACTGCTACACAAGTGGTAGCAATGACTACATGTACACTGTGCTTCACGCTAATTAATATTTCACGGTTTGCACGCTAACACTTGCAGGACACTCTGCGCTAAAGCCTGCCCAGCTTGCCTACCATGGGGGCTTGGTACACACAGCCACGTGGTTTTTGTGACGTTGCTGCAAATGGTCAATAGTCATAAGCTTATTGGAAATCCTCAAGTGTACTCAAAAGCAATTCAGGAATGACCTGTTTTCGAAATTGTATGTCATTAAAAGAGGTACATACATTTTTTTTTAGTGCATTGAGTTAATGCCTTGTGGCTGCTACTCTAAAGAGGAAATACTGTAAGCGATATTGCACAAGGATGTGCTCAGTTCTGTTGTACACTATAATTTAAGGTGCACTTGGTGTCTTTGGTGGAGCAGCAACAATAATGTACAGTAGATTGATGTGCTTGGTTATTGTTGAAATGTAACTTTATTTTTCAAACTCAGAAAAGGCAGAAAGTCACTATAGGCTGAATTTCTTGAGAATTTGAAAACCTCGGTCAAGAAGATTTGAGATCTGTAGTGATCTACACAGTGAATCCTCTGCCTTGTACTACTATTTATTCATAATATTTCTTGTAAGGTACCCAATTTTGGAGATATTTACTAAAGAGATGTTAATCTTCCCTCAGATATAAGTACTAATAGATCAGTACTTTGCTTTTGGTGTTCAAATCGCCACAAAAATATATTGTGAAAAAACTAAAATCATTATTTCTGCCCAGAAATAACCCGACAGTCTTAAGTAAAAAGTAGAAGCGATTCCGTCTTGCAGAGCTCAAAGGTATCAGTTTGTGCTCCCAACTCAGAAGTTCGGACCAATCAGTTTGCTTTACCAATAGACATAGACATGTTTTCGGTGTGATGATGATCAGCGATGGTGGATCTCATTCACTTATCGCTTGGTTCTCTGACCATCTGATTTGTTTCAGATGTATGGAGTGGGAGGAGGAATCTTTAACACGTGTTGAATCTGTCTACCGTTTGTTCTGTGTGTAATTGAAGAGATATAAAAACGGAGGCAAGGTCAGGGTTCGAGTGTAGAAAAGGTTAGCAGTTTTCTTGGCAGGAGCTTTTGTGAAAAACAAAAAGTCAGGTTAAATTAATTAATTTAAATGTGAGATTACATTAGGCGTGTGAATTGATATAATTGGAAGGTGTGGCTTGAGAATGTGACTGCTTTCAGAGCAGCATTAGAATTCTCTGCAGCATTATGTAATCCCTGACGTTTCACTTCCCCCAGTGTCTTACATCGGGGGGGGGGTGGTTTCGAGCTGCGGTTTCAGCAAGGGTGACAGCCGTTTTGAGGGGGTTAAGTGATAGAGACTTCTTGGTTTTTGTCTGATGTCTAAGTAGAGGTATTTTCTGAGTTTTTCGGTGCCATGCAAGCGTGCGATAATTTATTTTATTTTTTTTTCCTTTTCCCATCACCCTAATGTACCATCTGCAGCCAGTGAGATCTCATTGTCTGCGTGTGTTCTAGCAGCCTGCGTGTCTCCTTCCAGGGTCTGCCTGCTGCAACTGCTTTAATGGATAGGTGAAGCAACTCCTCTCACTACCAGCATCTGAATGTGTGCGAGTCCTTATGAGCGTGTGAGAGAAAGACGTTGGGAGGGGGGATGTCGCTGAATGAAGCTCAGCTTGGATGTTTGCACTGCAGGGTGGGTGGTTGCTAAGCAATGGCAGCGTGTTTGTTTTATTTTTAGAGAGAATCACTGCTGGTTAAGTAACAGATTTGTCTTCCTCACATACATGTGAAGACTCTTTCACATTGAAATATAAGGAACATCGAAGAGGTAATAATGAGCTTGAGGAAAATTCGGTTGCTATAATCGAGCGGTAGAAATGTGAATGGCCTGGCTTACTGCTTCGCCTTGCTCATGAAATCTAAACCGGCCTGGAGTATTTATAGAGGTTTTTTTTCTTTCTTCAACAGACTATGACACATCACACATGCGCGGAGCAGACACAAACACACACATTCACCTTCCTCTAAAACCAGCTGTAGTCACTACTTGCATGTAGCAGCCTTTTTTGGGCACATGCCTGTCATGCCACTTGTGAGCTCATGTGGGAAGTAATGCCAAGCAAATAATTCATACCTTGTTATGAATTTTGTGATTTTTTATATTGCTTTACATGGATTTTGAGATTTTGTAAAAACTACAGTATCAATGAGGCAATCCAATTTTTAGCAGTTGTGATTAAATTGGATGAGTATGATGAGAAAATGTTTGGTGAAAATACCTTAGTGCTTAGGAATTTTGGCTAGCATAAGAAGATGTAAATGCTACTAGAATACTAACCAAAATGATATTAAGTTTCATTATTTTACAAATGAAAACTATTTTTGCATTTAAGTGTCACTTCATTTCTTATCATTTAGAATATTTTCATCATAATTTTTATTTACATGTTCAGCCTGTTTTTTCGTAAGGCTGCTTCTGAATCACTTATTTTCAGAATCCAGATTACTTTATATAAAGTGCATAACGGTGGCAAGTCTGGAACTTCATTATTTTCAGTTCTGCTCCCGTGTTAGCCTATTAGAACATCCACACCGGCTGCATTAGACCCACAGGTCGATCAGTGATGTAGCTGCGTGCCGTCTACAGTTTGGTTGAGGTGACGTTTTTTACTACGCGGGGGAAGCGTCCCATAAGTAAATTTTCTGCTAGAAATGCAGTAAAAACATTTGGTGATAACCATATCGACCTCAAATACTTTTATTGTGTAGGCTTGTTAAAAACATTAAAAGTACATCTTTAGCTACTATGATGATTGATGATGATAATGAAGGATTTTCTGTTCATTTCAGCAACTGAACGTGCCCGTTCCAAAGTTAGAGCTGGGCAGCTGTCATGTCTTTGCTTTTCGAGTTATGTTATCCATGAATTTCATGATAGTCTGTATACTTATGATCTTTCACAGAAGCATTGTATGTTGAAAATGATTGAACAGGCGGTCACTTTGCTGTGGCAGAAAGGTTGGCGGGAATATATAAACACACAGCCGCAACGTAGCAGTTCAGCACACGCAACGCACACGCCATGTTTCCCTCTGTGAAGCCAGTCTGACATTTAGACCCAGTGGCACCAACCAAGTGTTTTTAGAGTAGTTTCTCACTGTGACTCGTGGGAAAGTGGAGCTGGACCATCAATCTCAACCCGCATTTAAGTTGTTTATTTTGTTACATTAGAAGCCACGCCCACTAACCCCTAACCCTGCCCTTTTACACTTTCCATTCAAAGTGGATGTTTGAGGAGTTGGGCAATCCTGATATTGGCTACAGCCAGACATGCTTATAGATTTACTGCCTCCTCCCCCAGTATATTGTCACTATTGTCTGCATAGTACAGATGTCATATCTGTGAGGTCAGTGCGTTTTTTTTTTTCTCTCCAATATGTTCTGTTATTATGCTAAGCTCAAAAATGAGTTGTTCTTGTATTAACATCTAAATCTATTCTTTGTACTCAGTAAATGTTTGCCACAGACAGTGGAGTCTGTGAGCATAGATAATATTTTAACCCACTCAGCTTTGCTGCAGCCAGTATTTCTTCTGCAGACCATCCGGCTGTTCTTGCTGACAGGAAAACAAACTTTACAAGGGCTTATTATCTGAATAAATTAATCTGCGAAATCAATGGTTGTTTTCCTGAGATAATGACATCATTGCCTCATTATTTCAAGATAATGACATTTAGATATTTTTTCATACAAAGGTGGTGTGAAATGTTACATTTACAGGATGCTTCCAGTTGCATTATACAGTTAACACAAAGTCTTTATTGTAGCATATGATGCTACTCTGCTTAATGATGTTAAATATTTGATGATGAAACATAAAGGCATTTTTCTTAATTCAAAGCTACATTTCAAATTTGAATTTCTTATTAGAATAATCAGAGTTTAAAGGACAAATTAAAACTCAAAAATGCAGCTGCATGAAATAATGGGAGTCATGAAAATACCTGTAACTGTGTAGTATTAATGCAGTATTACACTGTTGAAAAGCCAGCACTAAACAGTCACTAGAATTACAATATGTTTTTGTTTTCTTAAATTTCTCACGAGCACATGTTGATTTGTGCAACACACACATGCCGGGAAAGGTTTTTAGCACCACTGGACATATGTTTTTCATCTCCGATCCTCTCAGTCTTTGATCTGTCGGTTGCTTTCTCTCAGAAGAATCTGACAGCCATCTTCCCATTCATTTTTGTGGGATTAACACATTGTTTGGATCTGTTGCCCAGTTACATAACTGTGTCTGCTAGTTTTCAAGTTTTTGTCAATTCCACCATGTTTATTACTGAATATTTCATAAATCTCACATTGTGTGCAAGAGGCCGAAGTTCCTCATCAGAAACAGAACAGAAAAGGGCTTATGGGTAATATCAGCTGAGCTGGCAAATGAACGTATAAATAAGATTTTTTTTTTTTTTTTTTTGAAAGAGTCCATAGTTATATCCATAGAAGATTTGCTTTCAAGTCTTCCAAATTGTGAGTCATGCTCACAGTCGTGGCATGGGTGAATTTAGCCCAGATAAGCATACATGTTAGATTGACCAATGTCTGAACGACTGAATCCCATGTCTTTAACGAACTGATGAAGCCATTATTTTTCAGAATCTTGTGTCTGAACAAGGGCAGCACAAATAAGCTGAACTATACATGACATCAAGATCCAGTAAAGCTTCACCGAGAACTGATACCAACACACTTTATTGGCTCATATTGTGCTACTTGTTGATGGAAGATCACTATTGGGGAAAATTTTTCATCATGGAGAATGATGCCTGTATGACCTGAACTCTCTAGAAGCAGTCACAAGTTAGTTGTGTTTCCCACTGTCCATTTGGACACAGAGCACAACTTTGAACATTTAGTTATGAGTTGAGAAGAATGAATGAAAAATACTTTATTAATCCCAGAGGGAAATTGTCAAATTATCTTCATCATTATGAACGTCTCTGTGTTTGTGCATTTTGAAAGACGGCTCTGATTTCTCCTCAAAGGCAGACCTGAAAATTGAATCATCACAGTTTGGTGGTGAGAGACACAGCCAAAGAGAAAAGTCAACTGATCACTCAGTCTTTGATATTTATGAATGCTGATTTCTTAAAGTTGAGGCAAAACTGTAAAAATTGTTCTATGGAAACCTGTATTCTGTATGTTATTAGAAATCTTGTATGTTCCTTACTTTTCTTTAACTTAAACCGCGCAGTTGTCAGTCATCTTGACAGTGCTCCGTCATGTAGCATCACCCTCTCTTCCAGTTAGAAATGGTAATGTATTCAATGCTTTAGGTTGTAACTTTGTGGCCACTATTTACAGATAAAAAGCTCAGATTATCAGATGTATCCAGACAAGCACTTTATCAGTCCAGCTCGGTTTCTGTTTATTGTACACCTTGATGAAATTGAATGAATGAATGAATGAATTATACTTTATTGATCCCCGAGGGGAAATTGCATTTGGCTCACTCAATTCAAATTGGCTGACTTTGTAAAAGTAAGGTTTTTATCTTTGTTAGTGATGATCTAAACTAAAGTTTCCTTCTTTCTCTTTTTTCCCTCATTCAATCCTCAGCTATAGGCAGCAATGGGTGCATTCCTGGACAAGCCGAAGACAGAGAAACACAGTGCCCATGGTGAGGGCAATGGGCTACGCTATGGCCTGAGCTCCATGCAGGGCTGGCGAGTAGAAATGGAGGATGCCCACACAGCTGTGGTGGGCCTTCCCCATGGACTCTCTGACTGGTCCTTTTTTGCTGTCTACGATGGCCACGCCGGGTCCCGGGTGGCCAACTACTGTTCTGGGCACCTGCTGGAACACATCTTGTCAGGAGGTGCTGAATTTGGTTCAGGACCGGGTTCCGTGGAGGGAGTGAAGGACGGCATCCGCTCGGGCTTCCTGAACATTGACGAGTACATGCGCAACTTCTCTGACCTGCGTCAGGGCCTGGACCGCAGCGGATCAACAGCCGTGTGCGTGTTGCTCAGCCCGTCTCACCTCTACTTCATTAACTGCGGCGACTCTCGGGCTGTGCTCAGTCGAGACAGCAAGGTGGGCTTCTCCACACAAGACCACAAGCCCTGTAACCCACGTGAAAAGGAGCGCATCCAGAATGCTGGCGGCTCAGTTATGATCCAAAGGGTAAACGGCTCCCTCGCCGTATCCCGGGCCCTGGGGGACTACGACTATAAATGTGTGGATGGTAAGGGCCCCACGGAGCAGCTGGTGAGCCCTGAACCAGAGGTCTGTGTGTTAGAGCGGGCGGCCGAAGGAGATGAGTTTGTTGTGTTGGCGTGTGATGGAATCTGGGACGTCATGTCCAACGAGGAGCTGTGCGAGTTTGTCAGCTCACGACTGCTGGTTTGCGATGACCTGGAGAAAGTCTGTAACTCGGTGGTGGACACCTGTCTTCACAAAGTAAGACAACAAAGCTTTCTGGATCTTGATAAGAACCCAATATTATTTATTAACAATATATATATCAATTAGAGGTGCAACAATACAGGTATTTGTATTGAATAGTTCAATACAGGTGCGTACCAAACTGTGAGCACTGTATCGAACAATACCAACTCTTTTATGAACTTGTCCTCTGATGATGCGCCCAGTGTTAAAGCTCAGTGGATCTGCGTTCGATTACTAGGCCCCATCATCGGACTCAGATCCACAGAGCTCCAACATGCATTCACTGAAGCAGGGGTCATGTTAACCCAATATTTTCTGTCATTTAATGTTTTTATTAGATTGATGATGGAAAAATTTGAAGGCCATCCGTCATTTTAACAAATTACAATATCGTAGTGGTTATGTTTAAACAAATATTTGTAATTGATTTTTTAAAAATAAGTTAAAAAAGGCATTAAAATTCATTTTTTGGATCAAAAAACTATTGAACCGTGACACTAAAGTATCGAACTGAACCGAACCGTACATTTTGTGTATCGTTGCACCCCTAATATCAATATATTCAATATGTCCTACATTTGTTTTTATTAAACTTAACATCTTTTTCACTGACTTTCTTACCAGTCCGTTTAGATAAAGTAAAAATCATTCTAACATCCTTCACAGATCCACATCTTAGACTTTAGTCACCCTGGTATCACCTATTTTCTGTGCTGGGTACTCAAAAAAAAAAAGAGAAAACAGTGAGCACACATCAGAGAAGTTATTTTTACCTTCCTGGATGGGTTATCTCAAGTAACAGCCACACACGGCCATAAATCTTGTCTGCTGCCACACTGCCTTTTGTGATGAATGTAACACTGTATGCTTACAGGAAGTTACTGTGACCACATTGGCTGTTACAAGGTAAAGACAAGGTGACTGTCTGGTCGAATCCAAGGGCTCTGTTTTCTCTCAGTGCGTCTTACAAAAAACAATTATGTCCAGCAGAGTTCAAATCTTTATTTATCCTTTAGAGTTAAAGCAAATAGCTAATGAATCAGTTGAAAAGTCAATCAAGTATTAACATACAAGCTGATAAGCTTTTGTATGAGTTTGCATCATTATCAATTAAAGATTTTGAGCTTACAAACAAATAATTTAAAGAAAACTCAAGAACCTGTGGTTTTGACATTCTTCATTATAAAGTGAATTGTACTTTTTATAGTGTTTTTTCTTTCTTGGCTATGCAATACAAAGGGCTTTACAATATGTTTTTCATGGACTCATTAACATACTTATACAGCACATTTCTTCACATATATGCAAAAACAATTTCTCTATTGTACACACACTCAAATCAAACACTAATGAGCACACAAGTGGCAATAAGAGTGTGTTGCCCAAACACACTTTGGTGTGGGGATCTCACTACTGAAAATAATAGCTGATTGCCCAAAGATTTAAAAAGTGAAATTCAGTACTTTATGAACTGAAATGATTTTCCAGTAAAGCTTAACAAATAGTTTGTTTCAGCCTGTCATGTTTCATCAGGACTTTTTTCTATATTAGAGAAAACCATGTTGATGTTGATCAGTGAGACCATGCAGAGCTTTTTTATTATCTGCTACCATCTTCAAGTCTCTACTGTCATCCTTATGATTTTGGTAATAACACAAGAAACGGTAACATTCACCTCAAGGACACCCTGTGGAATTGATGGAATTCGGCATAGCTCGTTGTGCATATTCTTAGAGCCTAACAAACAACCCGAGTCCAAACTTTCCTTATCATCGTTGACAATTTACTGCAACCCTCCATGAATTTCAGAGCCCTTGAGGATATTTTAAGCACATGGTAACTATAAGCAAAGATATCACTGATATATTTATCTGGATGACAAACAACCTTTCCCATTAAATGTAAAAATTTTATTTCTATACAACGTGGAGTATTTGGGATATAAGTAAATATACATGTAAAGTACTGGTTTAATCTTTTTTTTTTTTTCTAAATGTAAAAACACACATTACCATCCCTGCTAAGACAACCTAGAATGATAATCTTGTCTTTGTTTAATATTTAGTCCTTTAATTTCAACAGGAGGTGGGAGGGGAGTTCTACACTTTTAGTCTTTTATAAGTTATAAAAACAGATCAAATCACAGGAACATTGATGGGAAATATTTGGGGTTATGAAACCGTCATGACATTTAAAAACTGGTATACCTTGAAATCAGACACCCATACCTCCTCTGGAACAATGTGAAACCATCAGCAGTATGACAGAATGTAGTTGAGATGCTTGCTCATGAGTAAATACTCTACATGATCACACCGAAACTTTGGATATTGAACTTGTTTGTAATACTTATTCTTTACTCAATTGCGTTAAATCAAAGTATTCCCTTACAGCTCAGGTAGTGTTACCAGCTTCATTATACTCATGAACGACTCAAAACGTGCCACCGCCTGGCAATGATGGAGTTCAGGCTTTTAGGGAGGGGCAAGAGCATGCCACTGTGGTGAAAAGGGGTGCGCTGGATTTATAAAACAAGACAAAACAAGAACATTACCAAACAGAAAGCAGAACGGTAATTGTTTTACCACGATTATCTTTTCATAACCCATGAAATGCCAAAATCGTGACTGAAAGATTGGATTAAGTGCTCCGCCCTAGACAATATTGCAACACCCATGGACACAGACGAATTAAAGACCCACTCAGTGAAAAGAATACCGCAGAGCTTAAGAGAGCCATTAGTTTTTCACACAGTAGTTTCTGAGCAATGAATGTTGTTTTTATTATATGAAAAAAAAAACGTCTCCAAAATGTTAAAGCTGTCAAAAAGTTGACTCAGTTTAAAAAAAAAAATCACACCCAGTCGTCAGTCATTATTTTCATGCAGTTGTATTGTGTATTTCTGTTTTTATAGTACAGTAGTTGAATGTAATTGTGGTCTGTCTGTGTTCTCTTTCTATAGGGGAGCAGAGACAACATGAGTGTGGTGTTGGTGTGTTTACCTGGAGCTCCCAAGATCTCAGAGGAAGCTGTGAAGAAGGAAGAGGAATTGGATAAATATCTAGAAACCCGTGTTGAAGGTCAGCATTTTGAACAAAAACTTTTTTTTAAACACGTGATTAACGCAGCACTGTCGGCATAATTTCAGGAAGGGATGGTAGGAAGCAGTTTGTGGGTGTGAAGCAGAAACGGACGCAGAATGACTCTTTTACATCAACAGTTTAACTGTAAAGTTCTGGAAGATAAATTAGTTTTCTGGACCAGACTGAGTTATTGTATCACCTATATTCTCCAAATAAAGCAGGAGAAGGCGACTCGAGAATAGAAAATGAAACTCAAACTCACACGGAGTGACAGAGTTGTTGTGATGCATTCAGTGGAGCTTGAAAATCATAACTCTTAACAGTCTACCTCACACAATGACAACTACAATATCAAGAAATAAACAAATCAGGATTAATCATGTCTTTAAAGTCTATGTGGGCTTCTTAACAGCTTAAATAAGTATAATAATAAAATAATTGCTATATTATCCGATAATATAAATATCCTGTTTAAAAATATTTTTAAATAAAATAGATAAATTAAAATAATTAATAAGGTTTTAAAAATTCTGCGATTAATATGCGATTAATCGCGATTAAAATTTCGACTGACAGCACTAATGTGTGTGTGTGTGTATATATATATATATATAATTTTTTTTTTTTCATTTTAACATTTAACTGTTAAAAAAAAGGAAAACATTGATTACAGATAAATTTGACATTTTCTATAGATCTACACCAGACTACAGGTTCTTCTCCAAATGTTCCAATTCCCTAAATAAAGATGGTTTTTCAGAATTTAACAGAGAAATGGTATACTGTAATTCTATTCGATGTATCAAGTTATCAGGTTCCTTAACCTTTTTCCATTTTTCTTAAAATGGAGAAAGTGCATCAGAAAACACAAAAATCGCTTTTTAATGTATATAAATAATAGCAAATTTTTTAAAAATTTTGTTTTAAGTAAAGTGCTGTATATGTACTTTTGGACATGAATACCAACGCACCACGTGATTAATACAGAAGAGTGAAAAAAGCCGAGTCGTCAGTAAATGTGAAACCTGTTCAGTCTCTTAGTAATTAATAGTTATTAATTCTTTGCTGTCAAACATCTGGGGATGTTACTGTACAAATTCTGCATGAAGGGTGCATTTAGCTTTTACTCTTTCTTTTTGATTTTTGATTTTAAATTTTAAAATTGAACAATTAAAATTTGGAAATCAAATTATCCCAAGTCAAAGCATATTAAGCTAAGAATTGTCTGAATCTGATTAGAAGCTGATTAACTGGCGCATCCTAATTTTTATTAAATTATGAATATTTAAACTCAGCCTGCTACTAGGGTCCTGCCACTGGATTCAAGAAGTGCCATATTTGATGGTGGGGGGGGGGGGGGGGGGGGGGGGGGGGGGGGGGGGGGGGGGGGGGGGGGGGGGGGGGGGGGGGGGGGGG
>JBBBVU010000023.1:7542105-7565047 GCA_037177055.1 Atherinosoma microstoma | reverse complement strand
CCCCCCCCCCCCCCCCCCCCCTTTTAAAGAAAAAAACGGAACACCCAAGAAAAAGTTGGGACTGGGGGTCAGAAGTGTGTTTTTTCGGGTTTGGACCCCCCCCCCCCCCCCCCTTCCCCTCTCTGACTTGCAGATTATTGTTGGTATTTTCCAAACCTCTAGGGAAATAATTTTTCTTCTTTCCTTGTAGAGCTTCTGGTAAACTGTGGGGAAGCCGGGGTCCCTGACCTGGTGTCTGTCTTAAGGAGCATTGCCTCAGAGAACATCCCCAACCTTCCACCTGGTGGAGGCCTGGCCAGCAAGTAAATATACCAATAACTGCATTTTTAAATACACATGAAATATACTAGGAATATTATAAGAATACATGTGGACCAACATCATTTTGCCCAGGAGTTTT
This sequence comes from Atherinosoma microstoma, assembly GCA_037177055.1. Taxonomy (NCBI): domain Eukaryota; kingdom Metazoa; phylum Chordata; class Actinopteri; order Atheriniformes; family Atherinidae; genus Atherinosoma; species Atherinosoma microstoma. The sequence goes on along the minus strand of JBBBVU010000023.1, from coordinate 7,564,647 downwards.
TAAATTATACAATTTACTAGAAGCCAGTTTTATGACAATGGGCTTTTAAACCGTTCTCTTAAAGAAATAACAAAAGTAACCAATTGAGTGGTAGTGTGGTTACTGGGGGATCAGGAATGTTTTAATGCACTGCCACACTCATATCCCAGATATGATATCACATTGATTCTCTAAAGAATATTTTTTTCTATTAATTTAAGCAGTTAAAGAAGAATTTCCAATGTAATCTAGTTTAAGCCTCCCTAATGTTTTTTTTAAATTTTTTATTGTGTCTTATCAGATGGGATATGTTTGGATCCAGATCTGTTGTAAAGGCTATTTAAAGATGTCAGATTTGGCTATGAATCAGCATTTGCTCCCACAGTTTTTTTGTCATCAGCATTTTTCCAGTTTTCAATTGATTATATATGAAAATAACCTGCAGATTTACTAATAACGCGCGCCCAGTCATCACAACACTTTAAGTACCTGAATGAATAAAGAGATCCTGTTGTATTTTTTATGTATAGATTCTCAGCTAATACATTTAGCTCCAATGGACTATTTTATATTGGAAGTTGCACTAAGCAGTGAACTGTGTGCTGTATGTTTGCAGACGGAGTGTGATCGAGGCAGTGTACAACAGGCTGAATCCTCACAGAGAAGAGGAAGGAGTGAGTTGAACTCTTTCTAAACCCCTCACCTCTTCAACCTTTTCACTTTACCTCAACATGACCTCATAAACACACTCTCGCCTGACAAGAACATCCTTTTGTGTGTGAGAGTGAGAGAAGATGAACTTAGTAGAAGCCTGAAAGATGGTGGAAGATAAACACAAAATAATCTTGGCGAGTTCAGTGGCATCTTGAAAAGCACTGATGCTCTGTGTCAATTTTATGTTGATCACAAGCAGGATTTAAAGTATGACATCTATAACCCTTTCAAACTCCTCAGTAATGAGTGCTTGTACTTTAAACCAGCCCTTTAAGAGAGTGCTTCATGAACTTGGTTTGTAAAGGGTCAAGATTGGATGCTTCACCACTGGAAAGCTGCCAGCCATGATTCAATTGAATTAACCTGATAAAAGATGATTTTAAATATGTAGTTCATGCGGCTGATCAACTGAGCAGCTATGACTTACTAAGCCCACATGATGTCTGTCACACACACATGCAGTGTCAGCGAACGTCTCTCGCACATCATCATCTGCACTGCCCGACTCTGTCAATGTTTTTCTGGTCTGACAGTAAGATAGAACGATAGCTGATTGGCTGTTCAGCTGAACGAAGGTGAAACATATATATTCACAGTAACTTTGTTATTTTCAATGCATCAAACTTAATTGCTTAAGAGAAGGAAACATTAATGAAATAACTGATATCATGTGAAGTGAAACTCATTTTTATTATTTTTTATCGACGTCATTTTCTAATTTCAGTGTTTGAACATTACACATGGACTAAACTTCTTATCTTGCAGTGTTAAACTGCTACTTGTTTTCCAAATGCAGGCAACCTGTGGAGACACAGCAGGGGATGGAGGGGCTTAAAACACTTATTAAATTGCCTCAAGACCTTAAGGCACTTAGAAAAGATTTGCACTTAAGGTGGATTTTATTACTGACCCTGTCTTGGAAGCCTTTTCCCAGTTTTGTGTTAATTTATAAATTTGGTTCTCACAAAATAGAAAATTTTACCCATAAGAGGTCATTTTGAATAGTAAAAAAACTGTTTTCAGTCAGATTTTTTATATAGGACTAAAAAAAAATCCTGCATATGGATCATTAGCATTATGCTAATTTTGTAAGAGCAACAAATTCAGTCACAACTGCTCCCAGTATTTCATGTGTGGAGCAAAACAGAAAAGCACATTAAAAACATATAAATCCATAGATAAATCCATAAATGCTAGAATATGTTACATGGAGGCTATTGAGATTAATTGAAGCTATTACTATGGATCTTGTTTCTAAAAGCATTACAGTTACGCATAAAGACATAATCTCAATTTTTATGTCATCCTTGGATTATGAAAATTCATTAAGAGCTATCGGAGGTATTCTGACATCCAGCATTTTATAAATGGTAATGAAGGCTCTAGGTGTTAGATCCGCTCCTCAGAATTAAGAATTGTATACAATGTCAGGTCTGGAAGGATGAAAAATGTAGATGAGTGTCTGTGTGAAAATGCACAGGAGCGTTTTGTTAACGTGATCTTAGTGGAATCTTGACTTCCAGGGGTTTTTCTCAGGACTGTGATGGTAACGATCAACTTTTCCCCTCTGTTACACCACACAACTAATATCACAAAAGTTGGCCACAGGGTCAAAGGTAGCATTAGCACGGGCCCGTCTGAGTGGTGTAAGAATGCCTGCGACATGGTCACGCTACTCTGTGGTAGATATTAGTGTGGCAGTGATCTGAATGTTGTGCCGCTGCTTGTTGGATGCGTGCTCGTGTGTGTTTGAACTTGGAGCCTGTCTGCAGTCTGACCCTGGCGTGTCACCTCAGGCCTGTGCGGGGGGAGATGATGATGAGGAGGAGGAGGAGGAGGAGGATGAGAGTGAGGAGGGAGGTGGCAGCACGGCAGCTCATCTGTTGGAGGCTCTGCGGCAGTTCCGCCTGCACCACCGGGGGCAGTACCGAGCGGTGCTGGAGGAATCCCTGGCTGCATACCGCCTGCATGGGGAGAGTGCTGTCGAGGTAGCAGAGGAGAGCCAGAGGACCGGTGACGATGATGACCGCGAGGACCAGCCCGCCTCCCCTCCTTCTCCCCCATCCCCCCCGCCCTCACCCGCTCCTGCAGAACCGGAGGCCAGCCCAGATGCGCCTGCCCCTGGGTCTGATATCTCCTCTGACTGAGCACGCACCCACCTTCTTATCCATCCTACCCCAAGCTATGTCAGAGTGCAATTACCTCTCCTCTTCTTTCCCTTTTCACAGAACCTGAGTGGACATACTGGCCATTACTTGCAATTTTATGGTTATTGATAATTCAGTGGAAACAAAAAATGGCCTTTGTGTGTATTCATATTCTGTCTATAGGACTCATACGTAGTCAGGACTCTGTCTTTTCCTCTTTTTTTGGCTCTCTTGACCTTGGCTTGAATTCGCCGCTTACTTTTACAACTTGACCACACTGTTTCCAGTGGAAAAGATTTAATAACCGTTGGTTATCACATATAAAAGTGGTTGGCGAAGCCAGCGTGAAATAGGCACTCTATAGACAACATCTTCCTGTATTTGCTTATGGCTGATCCCTCCCCCTCCTCACCCTACACCTGCTTACAGTGGATGAACTGACAAAGAACAAGAGTGGAGACACTCTGAACTGCAGCTGTGCAACGTACTGCACTGTCTCCAGGCCTACTCCATCTATGGACCCAGAACACACTCTTTTATGTATATGTATATATGTATGTATGTACATGTGTCTTCATGAGTTTGAGTGACTGCACAACGGACCAATTTTCTCTTTTGAATTTGGTCCGGTAGTTCATTTATCTGTAATGTATGGTTGATTAAAACAGTCTGGGTGCTAAAAGATAGCAACGCTTCCACATTGTGCTTCACAAAGCAGCCTCAAAACCACTGATATAATCTCAGTGGTTGTAGTGCTAGTTCAGGGCACCAGCTGGTTCATTTTTTATTTTATGCAGCCAGATACAGAGCTATGTGATGCAGCACCATGAAGTCTCTTCTAAATTTTCCATTGTATTATGGAATTTCTATATTGGACCACAGCGCAGGGAGACAATTTTATCTTAATAGATTACAGAATTTGTCTAGTTTTCCTTACAAAGCTCAATCTTACTTCCACCAGATTAGTTTATAGATGCTGTTTTAAACAGTCTGTTATGAACACTCCTTGCCAGGCCAAACAGCATTTATGAACATTGCAACATTGAGTTTATATACTTTGTTTTGAACAAGATCTTGAAAACACCATATGAGTGTTTGTAAATGTGGCTGCAAATACATTTTAAACATTTAGTTGAAAACGGAAATGATGAAAGATGCTCTATGTGGTTCTTTTGGCAATTCATGAGCTGTTGCTTCAACTTCACATCTACGTTTAAGCTCTTTTAGTCATTCTTCTCTTTTGAATTAAGCAGACTAGACCTTACACAGCCTCAGGATAAGTAAACATAATCGTAATATTTCAGTCTGTTTTGTTGATCTACATACATAACCCCATCCGCAGCCCCTCAGATGAACTCTTCTTTGCTGCTGTGGCATCAGTTTTTCAGGGCCGAAGTCAATGCTTAAGCAGTTAAAGCAGAAAAAAAAGATCTGTAAGTTAGGCACTTCCTTCGAACCTACACTGGAATCACTTTAGTGGGAAAACTCCTATAAATGGTAGAATGCGTTCCTGGATCGGGCTATTTAGGTGGATGTCAAAATGTCAGTTGGGAGCCAAACAAGGGTCTCATTTCCTGGTTTGTAGTATTAGAGTATTAAAGAAATGGATGGATAAAAAAAATTAAGCAAAATTACCGTTCTGCCAAAGAATATGAACAGATCAAAGTCAAGCTCAGTAAAACTGGAACATGCTTAGTTTAGTTTTTTTGCTCCTAAGCATTGCCTAAGAAAAATAGCTAAAAACTTACCTCTAATTGACATAAACTCCTGAATATAAACTGTTTAACATGTAGTTGTCCTGCATAACCATAGTTTATGCAGTTTTTTTGTTTCCTTGCTGAAATGATTCCGTTACATTGACATGCTGTCATTCCTGTAAAAGACAGCTGTGGAAATTCCTACCATCATTTCTGTTCCTGAACTGTTAAACTCAAGGTCGAGTTCCCGGCATGATTGTATCAAGTGTGTCTTCAACTTCTCCGTCGATTAAGTTGCGAAACATAGGCCTCTATTGATCAAAATGTAGATCTGCATTTGAGAATACGCTACAGAAGTCGCACACGTCGTCATGCTGTCAAACTCCACTGTCAACATGAGTGACATTCGGTCAAGGTTTGATCACCGTGTTCGGGATGTAGCTGGATGCATATCCCACAGCTGCTGGTGTGAGCTGTGGCCCAGTTTCAGAAAAGCCCACATACAGCGTATTCCACTCCTCCTAGGTTATGACACACCTGCTCGGAACAACACAATCTTAAATGTACTCATCAAAGTTTGAAACGGACCACTTGACCTGCAGTGTTTACTCTTCTTTAAAAGCAGCTATAGAGAGGTTATTGTGAGTCTTAACCAGCCCCTGTACTCAGTGACTCTGATAATGCATGCTCTGCACTTATCTTTTCAAAATCTAAAGCACTTAACAATCAGAGGCGAGGTTATGATAAACACTGTGTGCATGTGCGTGTGTTTGTGTATGTATGAGTTGTATTTGTATGTGGTTATTTGGGACAAATCAGTCCTACAAGTGACAAACAAACAAATAAATGAGATTTGAGGTACAATGCAATGATTTGTTTCAATTGTATGAGTATTTCACACCATATACTGTATTTTTTGTTTTTCTTGTGCTTTGGTCCTGTGTCGCATCTGTTACTAGGGAAAAAAAAAATCTCTAGAAATTGATTGTATGAAAATCAATAAATCAATTGAGGATTTCCATGGTGACCCGTGTTCCAGGGAAATACATTCACTCTTCATTGGAAAATTTTCATTGTCCTTACTCCATCCAATGTGTTGTGCTGAAGCCCGGGAAGTTTTCTAGAACTAGTTCAAGCACAGTATGAGCCCCTCACCTTCCCCGCTCTGCTCCGTCTTCTGCCAGCTCAATTGTACGCTCGTAGTTTGATTTTAATAGCAGCTCTTGTGTGTGAAAGCTCAACGTAAATGCTTGCTTCTGCATTGTGTGAGCTGGCGCAGAGGAGCAAGAAAAGCTGCTTAGACATTAGGGACTCTGCTCTCTCCAATCCTCCAGTTTTTCAGTCTGACAGTTGGCCTCATGATTCTCCGCAAGGTGAGTCATTGGAGGTTGTGGTTTGTGTGAGCAAACGGGCTCGGCAGAGGGAATTTTCTTCCGGTGATAACACAATACGAGTAGATTGAAAAGAGGAGTGAAGCTAAAAGTAACTGGTTGTGTTTAACAAAAGTTGCAGCAACAACTCAGCTAACACGCATTTAAATCAATGTCTCTCCTTTTCCAGAGCGCCGGTGAGCTGGATGACCCCTGGTAACCGTGGCAACAACCCCCAGTCTCCTCCTGGTGATCCGTGCATCCACCTGGAGGAGGAGTGTCTCTCCATTGCGCCATGTCTTTCTCCACTAAAAGAGGACATGTGATGTATGCTGGAGTGCGTGAGTGTGCGTATGTTGGTTGTGCATATGTGTGTGTGTGCTCGCGGCAGTGGGACAAAAGACTTCAACAAGTAAACACACGCATACTGCTTTAAACCCGGAGGAAAAGCCGAATCACTTTTCAGAAATGTCAAGATTTTATGAACTGAAGCATTGTGATGGTAGAGATGGCTTTTACCATTGAGGTGTTTTTTTGTTTTGTTTTTTCTCTTCTTTCTTTTATTTTTATTTTTTTTTTTCTTGAATGTTGACATTGAACACATGACTTCACAATGACATGAGGACCTATTGTGCGCATGGGTTTGCGTGTGTGAGAGGGTTTGTGTGTGAGAGTGTTAAAATGAGGGCCAAGAGGACACATATGGTGATAAAGACTTTGTATGTAATTCTCCTTCTCCTGGACTTTTTTTTTTTTTCCCCGTTTGTGCTCCTGGGTCTGATAATTGCCTAACACCCTTGCTTCTTCCCTCTTTAATGCAAACACACACACACACACACTCTTCCACACACATACACACAAAACCATAAATACCCCCCCCCCCCACTTCCACCTGTGCACGTATGTGATGTGCCACCTTCGCAGGGCACTGCATGAGGACTTTGGTTCTACATGTACAGCTATGTGGTTTTCTAAATCATTCTGGATGGACAGCCATTGGTTGAGCCTGACTGAACCTGAAGGACCTTTGGACTCTTGATTGGCTCCTGCTGTGTGAGAAGTGGAAATGATTTTGGTTTTTATTTTTGTTGATACTATTAGGATGATAATGACGATAATGACGATTGGAGGGAGGGGAGGGGGGGGGGGGGGTGTCACTGAAGAGCCGAGTGCAAGTTTGGACTCATGGCTCGGGGGTGATGGGTTGGGTGGGAGGGGAGGGGGATGGTTGTTGTATCACTGGTTGGACTTCCTGTATGAAGAGTGTAAACCTCAACAACATTGCAGCTGGAGGTGCACGTGACAGCAGACTGTCCTGACAGAGAAAAGGTTTTCTTTTTTAAATGTTGTCCATGAGGTTACTAGCTGCTCGCTGTGTAGAGTGAGTGAACTTCCTGTTTTAACCCTGTTCCTGGTTCTCAGACTGCATTGGTAATGTTTGTATTGCTGTTGTTTGATTGCACTCACATTTGATTACAGAAAAATGTCTATATATGAAATAAAATACCTGCCAAGGACTCGGTGTTGGCTGACTGTTTTAATCTTAGAGATGAGCGTTTTGAGTGTTTTTGTCTGCAAATTGGTCACATTGAGACCAAGTTTCACTTCAGTACAAATGTAAAAACAAATATCAGAAAACGCCATGATTCTTTAAACCCAGAGTGCTCTGACTGTTGTTTGTTGTGTGTAAGACACTGACTGACTGAGAAGTACTTCACACAATCCCACTTTAAAGTACCTGAAATATCCCTTGAAGACCCAATCCAATTTCCTCCACTTGGCCTTACTCCTCTGTTTGCTGACCTCATGTACCTCTTTTTCCTTGGGGAATCAAAAAACATACTTTTGTCGAACATTTGGATAGCAAAATTACCTCTACTCCTCCATTCCTAAAAGAAAGGGGGCACCTTCGAGTAAAACAAAGATAAGGTTCTAGGAGAGGAATTGGCATTGGGCCTAAGTTTATAAACATGAAGTGAAAAGCAAGCTATACAAATGCACTGGGGAGTGCTGTATGTGAGGTCAGGCTGCAGTAAACACTATTAGGTTCAAATGCAGCACAATTTGCTTCAACAGATGTTTTTGTAGAAACTGTAATGTTAACCTCATTTATCATTAAAGTGCTAATGTTCTCTAATTGTTCCTGAGCACAAAATAAAACTCGTTGTCTGTTAACTAGGTTAATTATAAAGTAGAACACAAAGCAAAGTACAGCAGAAGGGCACTCTGGATGCACTTTTCACTCCAAAATGAATATAGGCCATAAACTTCATTTAATCAGCTGTTTCTTTGTATCTCTGCCAAGTGTCTTAAATTTTATAAATTCATCATAAAGAAATGAATTAATCACCTTTCTTTTAGCTTAAGCCTTGGGGTGGTGTAAAATGTTGACCTGACGGTGGGACTAGAGCCAAAGAGACACCTAAGTTACTCAGGTACGCTCGGGCGCCATGAATGTCAGTAAAGATGCATTACACTCCTTCTAATACTTATTGCAATATTCACTCCACACTAAAGTGGTGGAACAACTCAGAGGCTGACCGACCAATAATACATCCACAGGTGAATCCATTAACATCACTAATACTCATTGGTTTATATCCCAATCCGAATCCCTTCTCTTTTCTCTACCACTCTGTTTGGCAGAGGTAGGATGACCCTCACGTTAAAAAACTTTCCAAATCTATTTGCTCTTATCTAGAAAATCTAAGCTTTGACTCCACCATACCCCCCTCCACACACACACACACACAAACACACACAAACACATATTACTCCTGTCTAATCTGTCACTGTCATAATTTGATCATAATCCCTAATCATAATCACAGCGTATCTTAAAGGTGTTCTCAATCTGGTGGGGGATTATGCGATTCCAGGACATGTGTGTGTTAGTGTGAATGAATGATCCAAATATATTATGAGGGGTAAATTTAATTTGTTGATGGTGGGTGGGGTACAAAATGCTCCTGCTGAATACACCCATTGAATCCATTTTAAGCCTCATATTACAAAACAATAGACAGACACTGACCTGGTAAAACTGTGTATAGGCACCCCCGTTTAGTTCATCTTTAATCTCTTTCACTTTAATTTGTTTTTTGCAGAACTACATGACAAAGGACAGCAAGATGAGTCCAAGAGGTACAGATCAACCCCATCTATGGCTGAACGATTACACGTCAGCAGCATCACACAGTGGATGATAATGTAGCCTCACCATAACAAATGGTACCCGTGTTGACATTTGCCATAGATCTAGACATTCATAATAGTAATGGAGCAGCAACATAGGGCTATTTTAACTTTTTTTTAATCTATACTTGAAAATTCTTTGTGTCCGTAATTATAACATCAATGTGCTGGACAATGATCTTCATCAACAAAAGGTAAATTCAAGGTTCACTCATGATCAGTGTTATATAATATCAATAAAGGATTCTTAGAATTTAAAGAAATCTCTGTACACACAGGACAAAGCAAAATATAATATTACACAGTTGTGGCCCTCAGGCCCTCAGGAGTCATGGCATAAAAATAGACACAGATCTGTGATGGAAATCACTGTGTAGGCTCAGGAGAATCCCTGAAAATCATTTTCAGTGAATGAAGTTCCTTTACTGCTTCTATTTGATATGAAACCATACCCAAAAAGACATGATAAAGAAGATCAAGACATACTGCCTCCTCTGGGTCAAGTTAATTTAACATTTTCCAGTTTGTCCAAAGACAATGCTAAACTATATCCTGCATGCATCACAGTATGACCTCAGAGGAGAATAGTTCAGGCATAAAACAGGTCTACCTGCAGTCTAGACTTGTCGCCCACCATTTGACTCATTATAAAACTAAAAATACAACAAAACAGTTCCCGGCTTTGTAAGCTATTTGCTCATACAAAGGTTGTTTGTTTTTTTTAAAGCAAGAAGTCTTACATTAAGTAAAAAAAGAAGTTCCCAGTTTACCTGTCAGCTGATATCCTGTGTCAGCCAGAATGGGGAAAGACTGTAGACTTCAACTTTCTTTCTTTCTTTCTTTCTTTCTGTATGTGCATATATATATGAATCCATATATAGTCATCTCCAAAATTATTCATACCCTCCCATTAAAGAAGGAAAAAACAACTCTCACTGAAATAAGCTGAAATTGGCAAAAGTAATGAATAACATGTATGTATACATAAATAGGTATACATATATGTATATATATATATATATATACAGTATATAGGTATACATATGCTGAGTCAACTGAGCCAGTAAACCTTCTTGTAAAGGTTTTGGTGGAGTGCACTATCCATAAGATGGGGTCCATTCTATCCATTCTCTCCACCTGCCTGGAGGATATAAGGGCTTGGATGACAGAACATTTTCTACAGCTTAACAGCACAAAAACAGAAGCCATTCTTGTTGGAACTCCACACCAGATCCAAAATTCCCCCATCACACCTATTTCATTCTCCAGCCACTGCATCCCTCTCTCCACCTCTGTGACAAACCTTGGGGTCAGGCTTGACCACAACCTGTCTTTTGAGCAACATATTCAGTATCTCTGTAAAACATCTTTTTTCTATCTTAAAGATATTTCCAGACTCCACCCTTGCCTCTCCGTTAGTGATGCTGAAAGGCTAGTCCACGCCTTTGTCTCCTCCAGGCTGGATTACTGTAATGCCCTCCTCATGGGGATCCCGGGCAGGAGCCTACAGAAGCTTGAGCACATCCAGAACTGCGCTGCCCGCATCCTGACGAAGAGGCGCAAGTATGACCATATCACCCCCGTTTTGCTGTCCTTGCATTGGCTCCCCGTCCAGCGGAGGATTGAATATAAGATCTGCCTGCTCACCTTCCAGTGTCTGCATGGCCACGCCCCAGGCTACCTGACAGAGCTATTGACTCGGCACACCACCATCCGCTGTCTCCGGTCTAACAAATCAAGCCAACCCAGGACCAGACTCAGTACTATGGGGGACAGGTCCTTTCAGGCTGCTGCCCCAAGGCTGTGGAATGCTTCTAGCATAGTCATCTTGGAATATGCCCGTACCATCAGGGAAGATAAAATCCATTGATGGAATAACCTGGTCATTCAGTATATTCAGGTAGTCGTCTGTCCTCATTCTTTGGGCACATGTTGCTGAACGTAGACCTGAACCAGACCACATGACCTTCTTCCATTGCTCCAGAGTCCAATCTTTAACGTCCCTAACAAACCGAAGCCTTTTTCTCTGGTTAGCCTCACTGATTACTGGTTTTCTTATGGCTACACAGCTGTTCAGTCCCAATCACTTGTTTTCCCTTTGCATCATGCATGTGGAGTTCTACTGTTGTTTTTCTTCAATTTGATTTCACCAAACGTTTAAGTGAACATCGATCATGATCATTAAGAATTTTTTTCTGACCACATTTCTTCCTCAAAGACAATGGTTGCCCACTATTCTCCCAGTTTTTGATAATGCGTTGGACTGTTCTTTACCCAGTTTTAGTAGTTTCTCTGCTTGATGCATGCTAATGGTTTGACCCTTATTAAGCAGACTAACATGTTTTCCACAACCACTGGATGTGTCTTTTCACATGGTTGTTTGAGAAATGAGAAGCAACTCATTGCATCAGTTGGGCTTAGATAACTTGTTGCCAGCTGAAAGATAATTGCCCATGTGGGGCAATTTTTTTGTGGCAACTTTTTTTGTCCAGGCAGTGTATATAATAGCATAATATGTTGCTGATCCTAGCTAAAGATTATATTCTTCCATTCACCATTCACCTTTTCTCATATTCCTCTCTCTCCTCTTATTCAATTTGACAGCAGCTTCTGTAAACTTTAACCTTTTGTATTCGTTACAAAGCTTGAGCTACTTCAGGCACTCTACAGGATATATCTTCTCGTAAACGGCCTTGCGTTCCAGCATTCTGATCATATATTTCACCAAAATATTGCAATAGAATTTTGTTATTTCTAACTTTCCAGTGAAGACATTCAGTCTCAATAGCTTTTGTGCACTTTTCCTTTCAAGATCTTGTGACCCAGTTGACCTCGAGCCTCTGAAGAACCTTTACTGATAGAAAAATATCTGAATTACTTTGACTGCTGTGATGGAGATGCAAGTAGTGTTTTTCTGTCTCATTGCACTTTATCTATAGCTCTTTTATTCTTTCTCATATACGTCTTTTTCATCAACCCACTCTTGTCTTTTGACTGTGAACAATTCTGTGCTTCTGGATGTAACCTTGGGTGACTGGAGTGGTAACCAAGTGATCTTGTGAATACATCATGTTGTAAAGTAAACACTTCTCCTTTTGAGACTGAGTTTAACTCAGTAAATGAGAATACTCACTCAAGTATATATACAGACGGCTTTCTGAAAACTGTATTGGTGCGTGTCTGAGCCAGAATGATGTGTGCGTGCTTGTGTGTCTAAGCATATGATTTTGAGTGGAGTAATTTAGCAGATGAGCGGCTGGCCATTGTTAGAGGGATAATCTGGCTCTTGCTGCTCAGATAGGTTAACATCCAGCAGATTAGACCAGATTACCCCCAACCACACCAGACACGACAGGAGCGAGCCTCCTCCCCCTCTGCCTCCCTCTCTTTGCCTCCCTCATCTCGCAAACCCTCCCCTCTTTGTCTTCCTCCTCCTTTTCATTCACTCTGACCCCAACTTAATTTCATTTCATCCTCTGTTGGATTCTTTTTTTTTTTATTGCAAAAACCCTTGTCCCACTTTTCAGATGCAGTCAGCTTTTACTTCCTATCTCCAACATCTATCACCAGCATCTACTAACAATTTCTGTTTTAATGTTAGTATTAAAAATACAATTAAATGCTCATGATATGTTAACTATAATGGAAAAATAAATATCAAAAGTTACATGGATAAAAAAAAGTAACTTATAGAGTGAGATAGGTACCACAAAAATGGTTCATAACTTAATTTGATTGCCATTAAGATTATTTATTTTTTCTTTGCCCTATTAAAGCTCAACTCAACTTTATTTGTATAGCACTTTATCAAGTGTGAGCAACCCAAAATGCTTTACAGAATAAAATCAATAAAAGAACACAACAATAAAAACAGTCAAAATAAAACAGGTAAAAGCAATTAAAACTAAGAGTTGACTAGAATAAAAACACATTGCATTGATAAGGGAAAGTGAGGATTGTGATAAAAGCAAGGATATAATACTATATTACAAAAAATATAGTATACTATTTATATAGTTTACTATATTTACTATATTATTTAGGAAAACAAACAAAAAATAGATCAGGTTACTTTCAGTTTTTTGGACCTGATATTGGGTTTTATTTGGGGCTGATGAAAGGAAAAAATGAGGACAGGTTTCTTTACCCTGTTTTGGACTTAAAACCAGAGAATACTGTGGATACCTTTTAAAAGCAGGTCAAGTTCAAATTTGTTTAAATTTGATGATGTTTAACTGTGTCTTGTTGATCTGGTCAGAGTTAAATATGTTCTTGTTCCTTAATTCTAACCAGACAGCAGCAGAAAAATTATTCATATGCAATAATTTATTACAGTATTAGTTTTAATGCAAGCTATATTTTCCTACCTTTATACATCTGATATCCAAACTCAACAAAGCAGTGTGTGATGGCTGACATTTTTAAATAAACGTATATGAACAGACAGAACTTTATTTCAGCTCCTCCACTTGCCAGCGTGTATAAGGCCATCTTTCAACCTCTTAAATCTTTCAAATGCCACATTTTTTAGCTATCAAATGTGAGACAACAGTTGCTTTAAGTGTATCGGATAAAGAAGGAGAAAAAGAAAAGCTAAAATTTCAAATTCCAAAGTTTTTGTGACTATTTAAATGCCCATCTGGAATTTGCAACAAACTTGAAGAACAAATTGCTTGAAAGTCTGTTTAAAATTCAATGACTTATTAAACTTTTAATTGTGGATATACCTCTCATCTCTTCAGACATAACCTACAAGATATATGAAAATGGGGTTTGGTTAAAATGAGGAAAAATGCTTTATCATGGTAGCTACTAGGTGCCAAGCTACACAAGTACAGAGAGACACTGGTTCTGGGTTCCAGATTTACCTTTTTCCCATGAATAATTATGTCAGTCTTTAGTGACCAAGAAGCTCCACAAACAGGCCTGGGACAAAGCTGTGGAGAAATTCAAATCAGGGTTTGGTTATAAAAAAAAGTAATAATCAAAAACTCCGAAAATCCCACTGAGCAGCATTAAATCCATCATCACAAAATGGAAAGATTATGGCACAACGTACTTGACAGGAGAGGGCCATCTACCAAAAAACACAGATAGATTGAGCTGGGTATTAGCCAAAGAGGCAACATAGAGAGCAAAGGTAACCCTGAAGTAAGTGGAAAGATTCACAGCACAGAACCACTATGAACCACACGCTAAACAGAGCTGGACTTTTCAGAAGAATGGCCAGAAAAAAGTCATTGTGGAAAAGATTTCTGGAAAAGAGATTCCCCAGCATATCAAAAAACTTCCTCTAGTCAAATGAGATTAAAACTCAAATTTACCATCATGAAGAAACTCCATCTGGTGCAAACCAAACACCAAGTAGCATCCCTATAGTGAAGCACGGTGGCAGCAGTGTCATGTTAAAGGGATATTTTTCATTGAAAGGGATTGAAATATTGATCAGATGGTGCAAAATACTGAGAATTTCTCCGGATAACATTCTTTCAGCTTCAGGAGATTGAAGACTGGGATAAAGGTTCAGCTTTCAAGATGACAATTACCCTAAACAAACTGCTTAAGCTGCACTCAAGTGGTTTAAGGGGAATGTTTAAAGGTTTTGCATTGGCCCAGTCAAAGCTCGGTTTGCTGTACACCAGCAGGAGTCATCCAAGTTGAAGGAGCTGGAGCAGCTTTGCTTTGATGGATGGGTAAATATTCTAGCAAGAACAATCCAAGGTGGCACAATAAAGAAATATTCCACTAATTTAACTTTATATTCCTTTGAAATAGTCCAGTTCACAATGTACAGTTTAAAAGAAATCATTCATTTATTCCACACTTTCTTGTGGCTGATATATATCTCAAGGGGTCAGATACATAAAACTCTGTAGACAAAGACAAAAGTGTCCACATATATGAAGCTTACAAAGACCACAGATGTAAAGATGTGTATGATCATTGTGAAACTCTACATAAACAAGGATGATTTCTACATCTTTACCCATAAATCAACATATACAGCCTTGTTTTAACATGAAAACACCTGTTTGATTTGTCTGGTTTTTTTTTACATGTTATTAGATAAGAATTTGAAAATAATACTCAAAAAAGTTGTAACATTTATAACATTGGCTAACGACACCGAAAGATTTGAGCAAATTAACCTGGCAGAAAGCAAAATATATTTGACAACAAAAACAGCAAGATCCTCCGTCTTTATTCACAGGCATTTTGCACAGGTGGCTGTTTACATCTTCCACGTATCACAAAAAAAAAAGAAAATATCATTTTTGCCTGCGCTTACATTACCCATAGCTGCAGATTGATGTGTAAATTGGGTGGAAATCAGCTTTTTTTTGGTGTGTGTGTGTGTTTGTGTGCTATTTTTAAAGGAGAAAATAAACATTTATTTGCATATAAGTAGTTTTTAACCTATTTAATCCTGAGAGGGTATCATCCCTCATTCATTCGCTAATTGATAAATATCTTTAAACATCTAAAACCATCCAATATTTTCTTTAACCCTATTAAAAAGCTTTTATTCATTTTCTATGTTTCCGGGTTTGTTACACATGTTACACATGCAAAAGTTTTAAAAATTTCTAATCAAATTAGGAGGTGTATAAGTACTTCCATCCTTTTCACAATTTGAAATTTCAGCTCTCATCAGGGTTTCTGACAGCAATGTATCCAGATGAACAACGAGCATTTTCATCTTTGCTCTCCTCATTTCCTTTTCTGTGATGCACTGTTTCATTTCCTTCACCCGCTGAGCTGAACATGTGCAACCGAAGGGTGTTAATGTATTAGCTGCATGTGCCGTTATTAAATCTGCACGACCGCGAGTCTCTGGCAAGAAAAATCTGACAGCCAGTTGTTTGTTCAGGCTCCAGCTGTTTATATATTTGGCCGCTGGTGTTTATTAGTCAGGCCGCCGTTGTGTTTACCTCACCCAAGCTATTAATTAAAAACACTCTGAGTGGTGAGATGACACTAACAAAACACAGAATAATTATGTTATTAAAGCCTTTACATCTGGACCAGTTGTCCTAATCTATAGTCTTAAAGCAGCCCAGAGAGCAGCACATCTGAGGAATTATTAGTCAAATTAAGTGATTATTTTGTTTGTTCATCTATCATTAAGGTGTTTATGTTTAATGTTTGTGTCACCCATCTGGATACATATTTGTGAGCATCTGTGCATTTGCGTATCACAGACCTGGTTACGTGTTTGTGACCTTTCCAGATCTTTGAGCGCGCGCTGGACTAACACCTCCCCCGATGAAACGGCGGGATTAGCTCTGTATGGGGTATTGAGTTACAAGCCAATCAGGCGGCGGGATTAGTGCCTCAGGTACAGTTACTTGAGTACCTGCCATCCTCAACTTTGCTCGACATAGGTCAAGATACGGTCAAATAGTGACCACACACACTTCACAATCCAATGCTACATCCATCCGTCTATATGTGCAGTTAGCTTTAATAATTTGACACTAGTGTATGATAAAGAGGAGGCCTGGAAATCACTTTTATTTTCCTCAATTAATTGATAAATCCTGTTAGCTCAAAGCATCACAGAGTAGTAAAAAAAAAAAAAAGAGCTCCAATAGTCTGAGGTGACTCTTGGTTAGCGTACACTGAGAGCTTAGCATCAAGCTAGCATAGAAAAGTATTGTCCTTCCACTCTCTCTTCCATCTTTATTTTCATCCCTCTTAGTCTGCTACAAGTTTCCCTCCTTCCTTTGTTTGGGTACCATTGTCTACCAGATTCTCCTGGTGCCCTGTAAGAGCACAAAAGCACAACAAAGACTCAGGAAGTGATTAGTGGCTAACGAGGAGGAGGCTTTGGGGAGGGAGTTAGGGGCATGTATGGCCTTTTCCAAGAAACTGGTAAAGGGGTTAAAGTTTCAGGGCTTAAGAGGTTAGTGTTAAGTTGTAGAGGTCACTGGCGAGGTTAATTAGGAGCTAGGGCTTTTGTTTACGAGGAATAAGGAGACGCAACGGTGATTCACTTTGTCTCTCGGCTGTGCTCCTCCCAGCCGTCCTGGTGGTGTCATCCATCCACTTTTAGCCAGCTCTGCATTCCCTCCTCCACCCTGATAATTGTCCCGTTGCTAAATAGAGCTGTGAATGCATGGACTTAGTTAGAATCGTTACAACAATCCAACCCCAACATACGGGTTTCAAGTATCTTTCCTCAAGTATGTTTGGCATGTCCTTCCTGCTTTAATCAGAAGAATGTCTGTTTAAGCTGGAGGAGCTCTGAACATGACTGTTGTGTGTGTTTTCTTCCATTGTTCTGTTGTAACAACATCCAGAGAAACATGCTGCATTTGTCTGGAGACATCTTGAGCAGAGCAGACTGAATGATGCGATGGTCGAATAGGAGGAACGCAGTGAAGTATCACTGAACGAGCTTTTGTTGCAGCAAAATTCATCTGCAGAATTTTTTTTATTTTTTTTGGTTAGGTCTAACCTGACGATCCCAGTCTCACCGGTAGAAGTCTCACCCTGTTGTTCAAAATGCATTGGTTTCACAATCCATGTTAGTAAGCTGTGAAATGCACATCCTACCCAAGCTGGATCGCTTTATCTTCAATCCCTAACTGGCCACTGGTGAGAGTGCAGTAGGAATCGAGAATGAAAGGGAAGTTGAAAAGTAAAATGAGTGTTGAAAATATCGTGCAGGACCAACGTAGAATCAGGGATCGCTTATGTTTGACTCCTGTCATTCATTGCTTCCTCCTTAAAAGCATTTGTGGTCTTGTAAACAGTGAAAAATGTTTTTCTTTAGTAAACAGAGTAAAGAAATCGGAATAAATGTATAAATCTTTGAGTCTTTATTGTGATGTTGCAACATTTTACAGTTTATTTCACGTACGTCGTGAAATCAAGTTGTATCGACAGAAAGTGTGACACTAGGTTGTTGAGCAGAACAAAACATGACGAAAAATGTAAATTCTACGCAAACTACAGGTTAAAACTAATAAAATAAGCCGATAAGCAGAAAACAAACATAAAAACAGGAATATTGTAGTCTAAACTTTCTCTTAAGGTGAGGAGACACATGTTTAGATGGTGATTCGTTTTTTCCTTTCCTCATTACCTCCAGATTAGATATCATATCTTGTATAGCCTACTGAAGGGAAAAATACTGGCTGCTGCCTTTTGACTGACACAACTACAGCGATGAGCTCCAGTACATGTTAACCCAAACATAAAGAAAAGGTAAGTGAATTACTTCGTTTTGATTTACCAAAATATCCCCAACTGCTTAAATGTTAATTATTCTGGGAACTTTTTCTACCTGCATAGTTCTCAAGACGGTGTTTTAGTCTCATACTAAACACTTCTGCTGACTCAGCTCTCCATGTGACTCATGATGTGTCCAAAATGCAGCAAAATCAATATCAAAACCTTCCTTTGTCAAACCTTTACAAACAGCTTGTTAAACAGCTGATTCAAATGTGCATGCACATATATTGCACATGTGTTTAATAAGCTTTTACTAATTGTCTTTGTTGTTGTCTAAAATCTGAACACATAAAATACGTTGAAATTCTTGATCTTAATAAACTTCATTTGGGTCTATTTGATTTTTTTTTTATTATTGCAAAGCTCATTTAATTGATTCATCTGGTTTGAAAAACTGGCACAACACCTCTCAATGCACCATGCAGGGACATCTGTCTCTTTTGCTAATTGGCATTAACCCTTTAAAGCGGGTGACCCCCTTTTTCACGGCTAACACTGGGCCATTTGGACGTGTGTGTGTGTGTGTGCAACTTCATTGGGTGGGGTGTGTAAACAAGTGTTTTTGCTGCTTAGGTTTGAATGCTGTTTGATGAATCCCACTTCAATTCAGACACAGTTGTGTTTTCATTACTTAAGTGGATATAACTCTAACTTTTATTTATTTTTTAGACACTTGATCTTGTTTAACCTGAAACTGAGTATTCATGCAGGTATGTCTTGATTTACATTGGGGAGTATTTTTGGCCCCTTTAAAAGAGATCTATCCTCACAGAGTGACTGTATAAACAGATTTGTGTTCATAACATGTGGAACATAAGTACACACACTCGTGTACACACCGAGACAGCAGTGTGAAGTGTGCCACACTCCAAAGCATATGGTCCAGGGCAGCCAAATGTTAATGTTGATTGAATATGCTGCTCCATTACACTAATGTTAGCAGGCTGAATAGCCCCTATGCTAATCCCGAATCTCTGAACTTATGGATATTAGAGAATAGAAAAGTGATTAGAAAGTGATTAGAGTGATGGGAAACCACTTAGAGAAACATACGCTTTGAGGTCTGGATGAGATTTCCGATCACACTGGTACGGTCAGCATTACTGCTATTAATGATGCAAGCAGCTTACAGGCAGGACCAGAAAGGTTATGAGATTTAGCTGATAGCCGATTGCAATGTGAGTTCACCTCAGTTCAGTTTATATCTAATTTTAATTTAAACATTTTTAATTATCTGCTCATCTGCTTGAGGAAACCTTTATCGTGGTTGTTATTCAGAGATGAAAATGAGTGAAAATGTGGCCAATGTCCAAAGAAAAACTTGAAAAGATCTTCAGAAGTCATGAAAAACTATTGCCCAAGACCAAACGATTCAAAGTTTAAAAAGAAAATTTGGTTCTTCCTTGGAGAGAGGGTGACCCATGATTTTTTGCACAGTTCTTGTTTCACGATGAACTGGAAGTCAGTGTGGGCCTTTATTTGGTTAAAGACAAGAAATTCTGCACTGTATCATCGAAAAAATCCTGTAAGTAATTTTGGAGGCTACTTGCAGAGAAATGTTATCTAAAAAGTTGAGATCCAATTCTAGATTGTGTGTGGGTGACCCTGTTTGCAGACAGCTTTCACTGATTTAAAAAAAAAAAAGAAAAGAAAGAAAGAAGAAGCCCAAATCTGTGACATATCAAATAACAAGGCAAAGCAAACATTTGACCATAGAGAGGCACTTCAGAGGGTACTTCATGTGTCCAGCTTGTAGGAAGGAGGCAAATCCTCTGCTTGATTGACAGCGCTGCCATGACAACCCTGCATCAGCTAGGGGTGTCCAATGAGGAATCAAATCCCGGATCCCTCCCTGACTCCCAGGTGAGCTAAAAAGTCAGACTTCGACAGATTTCTGTCAGTCTGTTCTAGAAACGCTGTTCATGTCGTCTTTAGTTTCACTCTGGTATTCAGATGGTTTTCAGGTCGCCGCTCGACTTTTTCTCAGCCTCCCGCCTCCTCCTGCCGCACTTTGCCGATGCCCCCCCTGTCCTGCCTCGTTCCCGGTCACCGGAGGACCCTCCCACCGCTTGCCCTTCGCTGGCTCTCCCGGGACTGTGCTTCTCCGCAGCGCAGATCGCCAGCGTGTGCGAAACTTTGGAGGAGACCGGAGACATAGAGCGGCTGGCCCGCTTCCTCTGGTCACTCCCGGTGACCTCCGACGGCCGCGACTCCATCTCTGAGCACGAGTCCGTGCTACGAGCTCGCGCCGTGGTGGCCTACCATACGGGAAGTTTCCGCGAGCTTTATCGCATCTTGGAGACTCATCGCTTTACGCGCGCCTCACACGGTAAACTGCAGGCCATGTGGCTGGAGGCTCACTACCGGGAGGCAGAAAAGCTCCGGGGAAGGCCACTCGGACCCGTGGACAAGTACCGCGTTAGGAAGAAGTTCCCCCTACCCAGGACCATTTGGGATGGAGAACAGAAGACACACTGCTTCAAAGAGCGGACTCGGGGGCTGCTGAGAGAGTGGTACCTGCAGGACCCTTACCCCAACCCGGGGAAGAAACGGGAGCTGGCACACGCCACAGGACTGACACCGACCCAAGTTGGGAACTGGTTCAAAAACCGGAGACAGAGGGACAGAGCGGCAGCAGCCAAAAACAGGTCAGCAAATGTGTCTTGAAACTGTTTGATGAGTGTCACTTGGAAAGAGCACTTATTACAATCACAAGATTCCATTCTCTTCTTCTTTTTATTTAATCTTTTTTATTTTTAAAGAAAAGTACTTTCGGACTTTTTTGTTGGAATTTTTTTTTACTGGAATTCTATGGATTCAAATATAGCTTTTTCTTTAGCCTATTAGTCACTCACATTCTTTTTCATGAAGTGATTCAGACAGCCAGGCTTGTGCATAAAAGGGCCATTCATGCGTAAAAGCGCACAGGCCCTCAGTTTGTAGGCTTTCGTTTTCTTTCTTAGTTTGACCTGGTCAATCTTTGTTCCTATTCCTTGGTATTTTGCTTCAGAGTGAGTGTGCGGACCCATCACCCTGCGTGTGAAGGTCAAACATAATTTGACAGAGATTATTATTATAATTATTATTATAATTATTATTTGTCGGGCTTTGGCAATATTTTATTTCGCAGTTGGATTCCATTTAAATTTATAGTAAAAAAATGTCAGATTTTAGTGCCACCTTGTCTCTCTTTTAACGCGTTTCCTCTTCATTTTCAGGTTGCAGCACCACCGCACGTGTCCAGATGGTGCCCGCGCGCTAAGCGGAGGAGACTGCAGTCCAGACGGCAGCGCAGAACGCGCAGATGGGGAAACTTTCCTCTCAATAACGGACAGTGATTCGGACTTGGATGTCTGAAACTTCTGGTCAACGAAATAGACTTTTAGAGGCCCGTTAGGGTCCGTCGTGGGTTTACAGGGAGAAAAGGTGGAAAATAGCTGGTCAGTGTTTGTGTTGCAAGAAATCTTTGAGGTTTAAACCAGATTATTCCTCAATATTATGCCGATCCAGAAACAGATTAGATAAAAGCAGGTTTTATGAAGGTTTTATTTTCCTTTTCTCCTTCGCTTCCTGACAACATGATGCTGGTTTCCTCTGGTAGCCCTCGAGGTACAAATCATGGCTTTTAACTTTTACCACCTTTTTATTTCACTGGAGGGTGGTGTGATCATCTGTTGACCCAGCCTGCACCATCAACCTATAATGGCACCTAAAATATGGATTCCTGTTGGACTTCGACCCAAGGACCCCCACAGAACAGGACCTTTACAGACTAAAGCCTGCCAGAGAGCAAATCACTTTTATCACCTCAAGTTATGAGTCATTTCTAAAACTGAAGCTAGTTGTTCCTTTAGAGGCCCCCGGAGGAGCCTTGGATGTACTCTACCTTAGACAATCAATACCATCAACTCCTACCTCCTTGTCTACCTGTTTGTATGTTTTGAAATGTTTTTGTTTTTATTTTTTGTCTTTGCCTTCATCTCTACTTTGTTCAAAGTTCACTGTGCAGTTTGTGTCAAGCAGTGTCAGACCCCATAATCAATTTGATGCTGAATAAATGTTTTGGTATTTTACATAAATAAAGTTATTTAATATAAGACTGTTAGTTGAGCTATTCTTTAAGAACAGTGTGTGTGTGTGTGTGTGTGTGTGTGTGTGTGTGTGTGTGTGTGTGTGTGTGTGTGTGTGTGTGTGTGTGTG
>JBBBVU010000023.1:7523907-7537169 GCA_037177055.1 Atherinosoma microstoma | reverse complement strand
TGTGTGTGTGTGTGTGTGTGTGTGTGTGTGTGTGTGTGTGTGTGTGTGTGTGTGTGTGTGTGTGTGTGTGTGCATGAGTGGATAACACGGTGTTCTGACATGGCTGTATTAGACTGAGAGTCTGCGGAGCCAGCGGCATTATGGGATGTAGCAGGACTGTGCAGTGACCCCGCTCATTGGAAGGAAACACTCTGTGTAGAGGAGCAGGAACAGCCAGACTAGCCTAAACACACACACACACCCTCATCCTTGAGAACACACACACATCCCAGCAGCCTGCAGCCATGCCTGTGTTCAGTGGCCTGTTGAAGGTGAGAGTGTGTGAGGCTGTGGACCTGAAGCCCACCCCGTGGGCCCTGCGTCACGCTGTGGGGAAGAGCGGCTCCTTCTTGCTGGACCCCTACCTGGCTCTGAACCTTGACCAGACTCGACTAGGTCAGACCGCCACCAGAACCAAAACCAACAGTCCAGCCTGGCACCAGGAGTTCTGCACAGAGGTCCGTGAAGGAAGGAGCCTGGAGCTGTCAGTTTTCCATGATGCTCCCATTGGGTATGATGACTTTGTGGCCAACTGCACCATCCAGCTGGAGGACCTGCTGCAGAACGGAACCAGGCACTATGAAGACTGGGTACGTGTTTGAGCTGTAGCTGTCTGCGCGCCATGAAAGCCACAGGTTTGCATGTGCAAACTGAAAGTGAGCATGATCTAGTGAGCTTAAACCACAAAAACAAACTAACAAAAATCTCAGAGAAACAGGAGTTGAAATTTGTTGAGGACTCTGAAACAAACCTACAGTTCAGTTAGGCCTAGGTTTATTGGACCAAGAGTTCATGTTTTTGTCCAGAATGGAGGGTGCACTAACTGAGGAAGACGTGAATAATCGGAAGGAGTGTAAATACATTAATGACTGAAAAAGAGTCCTGATAATTTGAATGATCATATCCATGCATCCCTAATCATCCTCATGACCTTTAAGTCTTTGCTCTTATCATCACCTTCATGATCTTCTGTCAGTGAAGCAGGTAAATGTAGTCAGACTGCTGAGATATTGTCTGATTATTCAGTTTGGTCTTGTTTAGTTCTGGGGTCTCAGAAAAATTCGGATTGTCCTCTTCTGTGAATCCCTTAGAGGAAAACCCTGTGACCAGGTACCAGCGCAGGGTGTGTTTTTGGGTTGTCTAGAATAGTCCGATAGGCTTCAATAAAAGTCATTCATTGACTGAAATGGACCGCATGAAACTGTAGTTAAATGTTCTCTGCTTGAGATATCCCTGCATCACCGTGGTAACCAGGAAAATGGAGGAGAAGCTATGGAATCGGACGTAGACTTCTTCTAAACCGAACATAAAACAGATATGAAATGAAAGTTTAGCTATGACAGACATTTCACCTGGAGTAGCACTCGTTGGCTGGACAGAAGTCCTCCTTTTCCCTCTACTTCCCTTCCAACCTTCAAACTCAGTTATTAAAAGCAAGAAGCGGCTGTGAAACAACATCGAGCTTCAGTATGTGATGAATAAGGGGGAGGGGGGGGGGGTACTTTTACTTTTGGATCTTTGGAGCTTTCCACTGCTCTATGTGAGACTTGAAGTCGTTTGGCCTTGCGTGGCATCTGATTTGGGCATCTCAGATCTGGCCTGCTGTTCTCAATTCTTCGCATTCCTCTTGCCTCTCATTACTGGAAGTAATAGGAGGAGCCCTTGCATTTACCGCCATAAAACTTCATTTGTAAAGCAAAAACAGCAATACAGATGTTGATTAGTGTCTTTAAGAATTGTCTTGAGCGTGTGATATTAAACTACTGCTTATAGATTAGTATTTATGATAAAAAGCTTCTTGTTTAATGCCACTATGAGGACATGCAATTAAATAAAACAACCCAGGCACTTCTACATTTAGCCCATTACATGCATTCAACATGTATTTGACATTATGAGGAGCTATTTTCCAGAGCATGTTGTGTTTTCACAACAATTTGCTACCTTTTAAGGCCACTTTTACTTTCATTTTAAGCCACTAGACAATACAAATCAACTGTCAGACATTTTAAATAGAAAAATCCAGTTTAATCACTGCAGCTACCGCGCTTATTACAAGATTATTCTGTCAGATGGCATTTTTGTTGCATGATAAGACTCCTAAATGTCAGAGTATTTAATACAGACCTTGCTCTCAGCTGGATTAACATATGACCATGATGTAATGTTAAAAAAAGAGGGGGGAAAAAAGGAAGTAACAAAATGTTCATTGTGGAGAATTAATCTCAAATCTGGAGTCCCGGGAACTTGTTTTCATATTGCAGTACTGTAAGACTATGATTGTGAACTTTGTTAGTGTGATATGAAGATGTGCTTGATGTCGTAGACAAACAGAACGGGTTGTTAGCAGGTTTTTAATTGGTGCACAGTTATATAACTATATGCTATATCAGCATACGTAAGCATATATAAATAGGCATACACACACACACACACACACACACACACACACACACACACACACACACACACACACACACACACACACACACACCTCAGCCAGACGTCCAAAGTAAGGTCAGAGAATATGGATCACTCTGTTGATTGACCACATCCTATTGATCAGCCGGGCGGCGCATCAATACATCTGCCTCAGAGCAACGCAGTCCCTCCCACTTCCCTTCCGTCCACCTCCCCGCATTACTCCATTACTCACCACTCATGCCTCCTGTGTCTCCCCTCATCCTCTCCTCCCCAACTGTGAATTCCTCGCTCATCTTACAAAGACCCTTCTCTCGCTCTCTTTTCGTCTTAACCATCGTCTTCCCCTTCCTGCCGGGCTTGTGTGCGTTAGAATCCTCCTCCATCTGCTTCCTCCTCACGCCCTTACCTTCTTTTACTTTTTTTCTCTCCAGTTGAGAAAAAAAGGTTGTGAATTTCCAACTTGACCAGGAATATCATGTATGAGTCAGATCAGACAAGAGGTTCATCCTTTCTTGTTTCATCCTCAGACTGAAAAAACATCTAAATCAAATAATTTGAGTTAAAAAAAACAACAAAAGAAAACAAAGAAACTCTTTGGCCAAGTTAAAAATGAGTTTTGGCTTGAAATACCGTCAAAAAGTTTTTGCATTTTGCAGGATGCTCTATGTAGAACAGTAATGGAGGGCTGTTATTAGTAAGTCAGCGAATAAAAGCAAGTACTGATGTGTTAGTCTCATCCTTTCAGTCATTTTGTAAAGATTCAGTGTGCAGTATTGTACATGACAGTATAATACAATAGAAAATAGCTCTTTGTTGGTGTTAGTATTTTCTAACTAGTCAAACTTCCTCTGCGTGTCAAAGTCTGATTGATCTTGATTTCACCCACAATATCCAGGCTCGATGCTGAGCAGAGCATCCGACTAAAACAGACCGATTAAAGGCCAAAACTTTTAACCAGGTCATCATTTTTCAATGCATAAATATGTCCCTGTTTACCAGAGCGGAAGATGGTGAAATGTTTTATGGTTTTTTTGTGTGTAACTACGCCACATTCAGGTACTAGTGGACTTCCTCACACAGTCTGGGTCTACTTTGGTTTTCAAGTGCTGTGCATGCTCAGCTCCATCCTTGCTGCATGGCGGCTGTACAGTTGCGACACATTAAAGTCCGACTTAAGTCTGTGTGTGGAATTAATTTCATAATAGTTTGAAATGGACTGATGCAGCTAACTAAGACTCCATGCATGATGAATGCATGATAATACGGTTAAATCTAATGTTTCAATCGCTGGTACATAACAGAACAGGGATGAACACTTTGCTGTTAAACGCTGTGCATTTCCTGTTAGCTGTGACACAGGAGGCTAAAGTAAATCTTTCCAGCATGTTAACTTGTTCCAATGCTGCATTTGCATAGAAATGCTTAAACGGCGGCATATTACCGTTTTGACATTTGAAAAGTTTTTTGCAGTTCTTTTATTATAAGAATCAATTACTGCGTCAGCCTCCTGTGATTCGCATCCGGTGCTGAGCAGAGAAAAAAAAAAAAAGATCATAATCTTTTTTTCTTCATGATTAAAAAACCCCGTTGACTAAATTTTCCAGCAGAGTCAAGCGAAGCAAAAGCAACACAATACAGAACAAGTGAGCTAATCAGTCGTTACTCACCAGTTCAAATTCAACAACCAGGCTAATTTGGTTCTATTAAAATACAGTAAATGAGAATAGAGAGTTACAGAGACACAAACAGATAGTAATAGAAGATGCCGATGTGGTGCTAATCTTGTCTAATAATACAGGTGTGCCCTATTTTGGCCATATAGTCACTTCTCAGCCTAGTTGGCCGATTATACAGGCAGATATCAGTCACAGATATGCAGGCATCTTGTTATGTGGTCAGAGCAGCTCTATCTGTCTGCAGCGCATAGAGCAGAGAATCATCTCATCAGAAAATATAGTGCTGTGGAGTCAAATTGTGCATTTAAAGTAACTTTAAAACAATTTGGTGCAATGCATTGTTACAGACTTAATGAAGGCTGACCTCATTATTTTGTCTTTTCAGCGTAGCTCTTATAATATTGTGTGCAATATATTGATAATATCATTTTTTTACACCCTTTAAATCAAGTGTCATTCGGGCTGTAGAGAGTCTCACGTACAATACGCTTTCTGGTGATTAAGTTTACCACACTTACACTGGACCTTAGTTTTAAATGGTCTGAAAGGAAGAACTTTAAAAGCTGGATAATAAAAGTTTCACGGACTCCTAGCGAATCTCTGATTCACGTTTGTGGACATAAGTGATAAATGTCAACATGATAGGTGGATTTCATTAATTTGTATGCATGCCTCTCGAAGGATGATTGACTTTTTTATTGAATAAACTTTTCTAAAGCTGACATTTACAAGTACTTTTGCCATAATTGCCTGCTAATTAGAAAACTCAGTTACCCAGAATTTTTTTTAACCCGTAGACTGAAAAACAGGATAAAAAACAGTAATCACATTACTCAGTGTGATGCCATTAACTTAAGAATGGACCCACAGTGAGACCCAGAGTCCAACCAAATGGTACACTTCCTGCTGTTCAGATGAACACTGAAGCTTTCTCACTTCCTCCGCCCGTCTGCTGCCTCTCGCTTCCCATCTTGTCATTTCTCTCCATCTCTTTTGTCTCAGCCCTGTCGTCCCCATCCCCTCTCCTTCCCGTTCTCTTTTGTCTCCCACCATCTCTCCATCTCCCATGGAGCCCAGCACAGGTTCCCTCTCTGCGCTGCTGGTGAAATATTAACCAGGCTTTGATGCTTATTAATTGTCCCACTCAGTAATTGAGATGCTCGGCGGAGCCCATCCCCATGGTGACAGCAACAGTCCGTCCCCTTGGTGACAGCCTCTTACCCACAGATACACCAGAGGGAGAGATGGGTAGGTCAGAGTGGGGGGGGGGGGGTAAAACAGCCAAAATGGTGTTGTTCTTTTATAAGTCAAAATAATTCAAATTCAAGGCCTTCAAGGGAAAAGACACTTCAGGGGTTTCTTTGTGTGGCACACATAAAGGAAAATTCCCCTTTATTTATAATGATAATGATAATTCATATTTTTAGTATTGTTTTATTTTTAGCCCTCAAAGCTAACCAAAAGTTTTATGGCAAATGTTTTCAACATTGAAGAGCAGATGCAGATTTTAAAACAAGTGAAATAAAGCACACACAGTTTAACTATATATGACCATTTAATGAATATTTCAAAATATATTTAAGAGAAATAACTGAAATAGTTGGCATGAGCACGATTACGTTGATTATTAGTTCTGAATGTTGGTTTTGAATGATTTTTAATTGATTGGCCAGCCCCTATGATAGGCTCCCATATTTAAGCCTTGGGCATGTATCCTCAAATGTCCTCTATAATCACCCATCACAGTTTAGAGATAAACACTAGCTCAACAGACCTTTTATTAATGCACAATTTTGTTCACTATTAAGCCATCACAATAATCTAAATCCTTTGGTTTATGTTCATGCTTTCTGTTCACCTAACCTGTCGGATGAGTTTGAACCTAATGTAGAAGCAGATTGCTTTTAATTAAATGTGATTGTAAATAGAATAGTTTTGCCTTTATGGATGTGAGCCGTGCACCTTGGTAAACACAGCCGTCTGTGCATTCCTGTGGCAGCTATGGTGGGTCAGGGGTCTGAAAGTCTCAGATCACACCTTTTTTTTTAAATTTTATTCCAAATAAACTCTTTTGGATGCATCAGTTATATTTGATTGCTGTTGTCAAAAAAAATAAGTTCATACAATGTTTTAGGTGAGGACAAGTTATTTAACACAAAGTGATTATTACATTATATGATTGAGGGAAGATGTTAATATCTTTCAGAAGGGTCAAAACAATTAAGGAAGTTGCTTGAATAACAAAAAAATTGTTAAAAACTTCCCAATTAATTTGTAAATCCTTGAAGATTAGGGATGAACCATCATCTACTGGGAGGAAATTTGGGTGAAATCTAATTTATCATTGATTGTCGAGCACTTAAACTTTTGCTGAAATCAAAATAAAGTAAATCAATGCACAGCGATGTGAAACAGTAAAAGCAAGAGCATTTTAACACAAACACTATACAAAGAGAGAATTCAAAGTATTGGGACTAAACAGACATATAGCTTCAAGAAAATCACATATCAATGAGGCTAATTTAAAAAAAAAAAGCTTCAGTTTGTTAGGGTAATATAAAGTTTAGACTCTGGAATGGTGGTAAAAGGTTATGTGGTCTGATGAGTCCAGATTTACGCAGTTCCAGAGTGACAGGCACATTAGGCCAAATAAAGTGGCGGGTTATGCGCTGCACCCTTCATGCCCAGCGGCTACTGTACAAGCCTGTACAAGTAACTTTAGGATCTGCAGTTGCATCAGTTGGTCAGGTTTAAGTTCAGCAACATTACAGAAAACAAGGCCAACTCATTCCCTGAATGACAAAGTTGTTTAATTAGTAGGTTTTTTCTTCCCTGATGGCATGGGCATATTCCATGATTCCAATGACACAATAACACTGTGAATGTTTGATCAAAGCTTTATGTTGTCCAAAAAATGCTGCTGTGCGACTTGTTTTATTTCTGTATTTTTGCTTATAGATTATTGAGTAGATATTAACAATATACACAACGCGCTCAGTCAGTAAGATGTGGAATTATGATGGTATAACTAAATGTAGGAAATACCTTTATCTAAGCTTTATCTGGCCAATATCAAGAGTGAATATGGAGAGAGTTGTGACCAACAACCAAAATGGTTCATAAAAAAAATGGCATAAAAAATACCTTGAAGAGAATCTGAGAGATTGTATCTCAACCTTAAGTATTCATTGTCGCATTGAAAGGAAGCTTCTCATCCTTCAGCCCTTATCATCTGTCATATATGGAGTTATTGTGAAATATTCATGTACATACCAGGCCCAGGTTCTATCTTTTTTTTCAAGCTTCCATGCTAGGGGCTTACTGATACTAGAAAAATCCCTCAGACTTTCACTGAGGTCCCATCATTATTCTCTTTTCATTGTAGTTTAGTTTGAAAAATGAGAAGGATTTGAGTTTTCCTTTATCCACCTTATCATGCGCGAGTACACGGCCATTTGACTTCCTGTTGTGTTGCTACTCGGATCCATAGCAATTCAGTTATTTCCACCAGCTTGTCCCTGATATCAAACATTTCTAACCAAATAATTGCTTATTTAGAAAAATATCAACGTCAGTATTGAGCTGAAGAGGAATGTGATTTTTCCCGTATTTCCGTGACAATTGAAAAATATATATTGTCAACGAAAAATGAATGACATGAAATTGTACGGTAATCGTGTCAACCTGCTCCCGTTATGTTTTGTTCCTACAGTGCTGCAGTCTCACACTTTTATTTATCTACCGTCAGGTGTCCACATGCAGGGACAAGGTAGAAAAGCCGGTTTTGACGCCTCTCAGCCGGAGAACGCTGCTGCTGCCATGCACGGTCGAACGGGAACCACATCTAAACACATCTAACCACATTTGGCACTTTATTTGTTTTAGTTTTTCAACGTAACCTAACTAGCCGTAGCTAGCAACCAGAAGTGTCAACACAATTCCGGAAGACGCATACGCTAAAACTGGGCGTGGCGAAATATGGCGAATAACACAGGAAAACACTTAAAACTGAAACATGGCGGTGGACATTAATATTTGGTTGAGGGGTTTGTTGTCAGTGATACAGAGGAAAGGGTAAAGACATCGGTATGCGGTTTAAATGACACAAACGCTGTAAATAATCTGTCTCCTTGCACTGCAGGTCACTTACAGAAGCTCAGAATACACTACTGTGAGGTTTAAAGGCTTGTTGGAATAGATGTTGGAAGTGACATTGAGATGTGGCTCTCTGACTGTAAACTCAAGCCAGTTCTTTCCTCTTTCTAAAGTATAATGCGTTCTCCACTAGCTCTAGATCAGCCCAGTACCTGGTTGAAAAGAGGTATCGGTTCACATTCATGCCCTGAGCCATTGGATTTCTCCAGAACTTTGAGACTTGTTTGCTTGCGTGGAAAACTGACCGCAAAATATTTTCACAAATCCCTCACACATTGCATACATGTATTCTCCGTAGGCTATTTATGAGTTCATTGATCTAGGCATTTAGCAATCGTCACATTTTTGCTTGGTGTACTTTGGACTAAAATACATCATCTCAATACAGCAGCTCAGCATCAGCTTAAAAGAAAGAGGAGCATTCTCTGTTGCACTCTCAGAGAAAAAAGTAGCTAATTGTATCTACTAAGGACTGTCCCTGGGGAGGTACCCTCTACAGTGGGTTACTTACTTGTACCTTTGCACTTTGTACTTATTGACCAGTATTGTACCTCTGGTGGCCGTCTCACACCCTAATTTATAAGTAGAAAATTGTCTCCCATCGCAGCACAAAATGAAGACAATGCTTTTCCTCCATCACATACACATTCACATGCCAGTGAACACATCAGAGGCAACGTGGGGTTAAGTGTCTTCCCCAAGGACACTTTGACACAAGGTCCGGGGTCACCTGGGCTCAAACCGCTCTGACTGGTAGATGACCAGTCTTCCTCCAGAACTGTAGTCAGGTTGATGATAAAAATTAGGAAACAAGTAAAAAAAAACAAAAAACTGGTCTGCCAGAGGGTCCAAACTGGGATTCATTTGGTAAATGTGAAAGTGACAGAAAATATTGACTGCAATTTAAAAAATAAATAAAAGTAGATCATTCCTAATTTATCCACCTGAGGGTAGATTTTTTTGTATCCAAATAAAAAACGATAGTGACGTAATTATCAGCTGATATTCAACCAATAGGTTGCAATGCACGTGTACAAATGTGTAATACATAAGTATGATAATAATATGACAATATATGTTGCTCTAAAATCTCAATGAACTTTTCTGAATTTATGCTGCTAACACACACAAAATATTTTAAGAGTGGCTTGGGACTGCAGGTTCATTTAGTAGAGCTTGATGAAGGTTTCCCTCAGTTATCCGCAACACCGGTGGTTAAATCAGCCGTTGATGAGCGACGGTTCTTCGTGCATGGCTGGATCAAAGATCACAAATGCCAGACTAAGCTCGGCACCCTTTGCTCGAAAAGGTTCTCCAGATTCCTTCAGCTATTATATAAAGACTGCAGAGGGATAAACATGTAAATCCTTTAAATCTTTCTTTGAGAAACGTTTGTTTCAAGCAGTTCACAAATTTGTGGACTAATTGGAGAAACCTTGTCTTTATTTACTACTTAAAAATTCAGCCTTTCGTGGACACTTTTCTATCAGAATGTGATTACAATCACCTGTTGATATCATTGAAAGGACAATTATTGTCTTGTTTTTGTTTTTTTAATAACTTTTTGCAAGGCCTAAATTTCACCTGTTCTGACTTAAGTTTGAAAAGAGTTACATGAAATGCAGGAATAGATTTCTATTACGTTTCATTTCTATCCTGGTCTCACAAGTAAAGTAAAACATTTTTTTTGGATACTTTTAATGCTTTTTTTTTTTGGGTCAACAAGTTTTACTTTCTTCAATAATCTTAAGACCATTTTAGTTAGGGTTATATGAAGTTAAATATCTGCCCTGAAGACAAATGGTGTGTCCTGTCTGCAGAGAGAAAAATGCCAGCAGTGAAAAAAAGATGGACTTTTAGGAGGTGAAAGTGGAAAAAAGAGAAGGGAAGACCGAGGAGAGGAGAGAATGAGTTGCAGAAGAGGTGTAGAGGAAGTTTCTGTGTACATGTAAATACGTCAGGCTGGAGGTTGAGAGCCCAAAGCCTGTTGGAAGCTTCTGGCTGCCTGACACACGATGACCGCTCAGTGTAGCGTTTCCTCTGCAGGGATTTGGGCCACGTCAGATGTCAGACAGCCACTGTTTGACACTTGGCATCAACACACACTCAAAACACTCGCATGCTCAAATACCGGCTCTGATTAGCTACCATCCACCATCCTTTTTGAGCAAGTTGTTCAATCAGTTTAGTTTTTCTAAGAAGTCAAACATGTTGACTATATCATTTCATTCTTAACCACATTATCTGGGTTTGTTGGTCCAGATTGGAGAGTTTTTAGTTTCATATGATTTTTTTCTCAGACTAAATTGATTATATACATTTATAAAGCTTTCTTTCTATTTTCTTGTAAAGGATTACACATGATTTATAAACACATGCAGCACATACTCAAAATATTCTGAAATACAGAACTTAAATCTTGGTCTCCCATAAACCACCAGGTTACACCAAGGCTCAACAACACAGATCTCAAAAGGTGATGATTAAAGTCAATTCTAAAATGAATAGGTAACCATTAGTCATTGAATTCTGGTCTGACAACCAGGCGGTTATATTTTGCTATTAAATGAATTAATTTAAATCACACTGACAGCACTGGTGGACTTGCCTGCGAGGGTAATTTGAAACCGGTTGTTTCAAGTTAAATTTGATGAACTTTGACATGCAGATTTGACTGCGGCATTAGTCACATCTAACACGTTGCCTTTCCTGGGGTGAGATGGGTGGGCTAAAAAATTATTTTTATCCTATAGGGGTCACGGTTGTTAAAAAAGTTAAGAGCTAGTGCCACTGAGTGCGCTGACCTTTGAGGGAACTGAGAGCCAGAGAGTCAAAAATAGTGGAAGTTAACATATTCGCTGTGTTAAATCATCCAATTTTATTGAACCCTGCGCTACTAAAGTAAGAAGTGCTCTTCAAAATGTAATTCAACATTTCAGAAACCAAGGTTAAAACCATGATATTAACGTACCTATTCTATTATTGTGAGATTGTCTTGCTGTTCAGCCCTGCATGGAAAGCAATGAGGTCAAGTTAAAAATATCACCCATTTGCATCATAATACATTTGTACGAGGGGCAGCATGGAGCCACTGTCACCCTCTGCCCCGCCCTCTCTCTTCTCTCTTACATGATTGTGGTTATCCTTGTGGTCACAGCTGTATTTCCATCATCCCTCGCTTTATTCCTGACCCCGAGACCCCATTCTCTCGCTATGCCAAGTCACCGGACAATGACATCATTGGCCCCACCCTTTTAGTGACCTACTGGTTAAGTAGGACAGGCTGGATTTAAGATGTGCTGTTGTCACAGTGACAAAACACTCGCTCACACACACAAAGACGAGCATGATGCTCTGCCCGCTGATGCCAAAGCAGGTCAAACCTCGGTGTTTGTATGTGAGCATGCTGCAGGCTGTTTAGTGCATGCTCTCAGTGAAACGGAAGAGATGGGAGGTTATTTGAGAGCTCAGGGATGGCAGGTGAAATAAATACTTTTTCTCTCTACTCTCTTTTGCATGCCCATAAGGAAGCAATTTTGTATAAATTTAGTTTTTTTTTTATTTTAGTCAAGAACATGCTCAAGTCATTAGTTGGGAAACTGAAAGAATCTTTAAAGTCCCCATGAAATCAAAGTGGATTTTTAGGCGTTCTTGTACATTTATCCTGCAGGATGCATCAACCTTTTTACCCTACTGACCCTACCCGACACTGACTACCAAGTCTGTTTAGGTAAAAACATACAATTTATCTTTTCAAATGTTGGTTATTTTTTTTTTCCAATTTTCTTAGAGAATAGTGTTTGGGACAGTTTTGGGGGGCAGACAGACACTAAGACAAACACGTCAAAGGGCTGGCAGGGAGTGCGTTTCCCTCCTTTTGCCGAAATGTTTACACTTGGTGGTAAAATTGTTTCCTACATCATGGTCTGTTTGGACTCATCAGTCTGGTTTTCAAACATGTCACAGTATCCACATCTCACGATACGATAGTATCACGATATGAACCTCATGATACGATATTTATTGCGATATTGCGGGGAGGCTCACAATAACAAGAATGACAATTTAAAAAAGGCTTTGACCAGTCGTTGGTACAATATTTGCTGAAGTGGGAAATTCAAGCAACTACTCAACATAAATTTATGGAGAAAAGACAACCCAGGTACTATATTAAATAAACTTCACCTAGGCATTAAAACACAGCTTAATCAATAAATAAAAAAATACCCAAGCACAAAAAAAACTGCCTAGTCATTTGTAATCAATGTATGAAAATAAATATAGAATTAAGTATGCTTCATGCCGAGTTTTTTGACCCGACAGGACTTGAAACTTCCCGGGGTGATGAGTTGTCAAGTGTCTTCTCTTGTTGCTCGTATTTCCTGTGGTGTGCCGTACTGGACTCTGGCAGTGTTCGCATATTGTCCGTCGTTTGTCCGTCACCTTTTCTCCTTTCTTGTTTCTTGACACGACAAAATCAAAATGCTTCCACGCCTCAGATTTAAAAATTCGCTGGGACATTCACAATCTCTACATTGCTGTCCGCCGTATCCATGCTGTATTCACCAATCCCGCCACCTTCAGCCGTGTTTGTTTTTCTGTCACACGTGGGATGCATGCGCCGCCATTGGTTCAAAAGGGCGCACTAGCCGCAAAGGATCATGGTCTATTTAGTTTAGTATGTTATGCTCCTCTAGAGCGGACTGAAAACTATTATTTTTGCCTCAAGACGCACTCAAGACAACAACGGTATTGTGGCAATTTACCTACCGCGATGTGGTGATATTGCCAATATTGTGGCACCCCTAGTAACTTACATGTAGTCCTAACTCTCTGCAGGTCTGCTAAAACTCTCAGTAGTTTTAAATCAGGGTTAAAAACTTTTCTATTCTCAGCCTTTTATGATAAAAAGTGATATTTTCACTGAGGGTTTCTTTCTTTCTTTATTCACTTTTGTTGTTTATTTTG
>JBBBVU010000023.1:7502834-7523807 GCA_037177055.1 Atherinosoma microstoma | reverse complement strand
GCACCCCGCTGTAATGTTTCTAATGTTTGTATGTAAAGCACCTTGAATTGTCCTGTACATGAAATGTGCTATACAAAATAAACTTGCCTTGCCTTGCCTAACAAACAGCGGGCACATTTCATGTATTCTCAAACAACTCTAATGCTGCAACAGGTAAACTACCCATTACAGCGTTACAGTGTGAATATGACACATATAATGACAACATAATTTAAACACCTTTGACAGGTACACTCAGCTGTATCACTTTTAAACCATGATACACCTCAGAAATATTAACCCTGATTCTGCTTGATTAGCTGTGCGAATTCCAACCCTGGCATGCAATTCTTAGTATAACACCGGAGCAGGCTGCTACTCATAGGAGACAGAGTTTTTCCAACAAATATATTTTTCTGCTTTTCAGGTAGTTGACTTGTTTTTTGAACGGGCGCTGTCTTCTGGTTGGAGTCGGCTCACTTGTGTGTCGGTATCGGGGTGGAACTTTATTTGCGCAATTCAGAGAGCAGAGGATAAGCGCTCGACCATAGCAGCGGAGTATGGGCATATGTATTTAATCAACAGCATGAATAAGCCCTTAAGCCTTATTTATGCTCCCTTTATGTACATAAATAGGCACGTCTGTGTCCAATGTTAGCAAACATCACTGCCCGTATACTCCCATGCATGCTTTATGCTGGCATGGTTGTTAGGCACTGCATCTGCTAGAGGGAAGTGCAGTGATCAGACTTCCCCTCTGACTTCTGATGTCAGCTTTAATAATAATATAGCAAACATGGCAGCGGTGGTGGAGATTGTAAAAAATAATCTCAGAAAGAGATGTAAAAAAGAGACAGCGCAGTAGATGGCGGTGGTTTCTAAGGTCATTAAATACATTGCAACTTCTTCCATCGTTCTTCCATTCAATGGTCACAACTGCGCTGTAGTGTGCAACACGACTCCCGTTGTTTCTGCTGGACTTCTCCGTTTGGATACGCATTCGCAATATTAGGTCATCGTAGTTCTGAATAATGCTTTTTTTTCCTGTTTTGTGATGAGAGAAGCCATTCTTTCACTTATAAGGCAATATTCGGTTTGTTGCCGACCTACATGTGTTCCTTAGTTGCTCAGAAAAGTGCTGATTTTGACTAATTTTGATCACAAGACCTTTTGTTGTCTGTTCCATATGCGAGTATACGGACTTGGGTAAAAAGACTTTTGTTCAGTCTGCATCTTCTGCTTGGAATTTGTTACAGAAAATATTGAAATCGACTGAGCGGATTTCATTGATTGCCATCTTGAGAATTCTTGAGGTAGAGACCATTGAATGGAATTTTGTCCCTTAAATATGTTTCAAATCTGTAATGTTGTAACTGTTGTATTTGCTGCTGCCTATCTTGACCAGGGCTCCCTTGAAAAAAAGACGTTCTTAATCTCTATGGGATTTTCCTGGTTAAATAAAGGTTAAATAATAAAAAAGAAAGTTACCCTGCTGAACGCTTCAAGTTAAGAAGTGTTGGTGTGATAGTTAAGTTGGCGTATACGCGCCTCTAAATGTTGTTTACTGAGACGTCACGGTTTTGTTGCTCCGCGGCAGGTTGCCTTGTTAGTCATTATAACAATTAAACACTTGAGAATGAAGCCGTTGTAATCGTTTTATTTCATTTCAGTGGAAATGCAAGCAAGAGAAACTGTATTTCTCTGGATGGTTTTGAAGAAAAATGACCTCAACGCCAAAACAACTGCATCTTTGTCTCATGGTTTCTTACGCAAGATGGTTATACCACATCGAGTGGTAAAAAAACTTGCTGCATTCAATGCTGTAATCTGAGGTGTGCCAATACAAGAGCAGAGTTTAATAGAAAATAATGGCTGAGTCATAATGGTTTTTATAGAATTATATCTCATATTTAATTAGATATTTTCCACCAATCACGCAGTAGCAGACAGGATTTCCTCTTTCGGCTTGAGTCTTGGTGAAGGGTGTTTTCATTTGACAGTGATGACTGTCTGATCTTCAGAGGCTCCTCATCAGACCGCCTGCCAGTCCATCTGTACATCACACATTCATCCTCGGTGTTTGTGATCTCTAAGATGACTGAAGGAAGCTCGATGATTCGATTAGGAATGTCCATTCCCTTAAATCGAATTCTAATTATTAATCTAATTAGTGTTTCGTAGACACACCAGGGTTGTTGGAGCCAATCTCTAATGGTGGTGGTGGTAAAGGGAGTGGGGGGGGGGTTCTTCTTTTTGCAGTCAAACACCAAATGAGGATTTGTCCTCTCCCTTCGTCTCCCCCACCAGCACATGGCCCAGCTCTTCTTACATTATTAGCCGTCTGTGATGTTACATTAAAGATGCATGACTCTCACGCTGTCTCACTCAGCATGGGCCTCCTGTGTGCGCTCGAGTTGCCGCTTGATAGAAAGAGGGACAAACACACACACACACACACACACATGCAGACGTTATCGTGTGAATGCGGTCGAGCTCTCTCAAAGCCAAAATTTGTCATTTGACAGATGGATGTGGGAGGCTGTCACTGAGACTAAACGCCGCTGAGAGAGACAGAGAGAGCTGTCTGGTTGGACAACGATAGCGAGCTAGATGGACGGAGAGTGGGAGGGGGTTAGCTCCACAGTATTGATATAATGCAAGCTTTGAGTGGCCTGTCTGCCTGGTTGAGTGCTTCTCTGTTCTGCTGCATATGGTGTGTGTATGTGTGTGTTTTATACTGTCAGTCATGTGAGTGTCGAGTGGTCAGATGAAATGAATGTAAGACAGTTAAGCTTGTATGTGTGTTCAACAGTAAACTCCCTCTGAAGCCTATTTTAAAATCCCTGGATGCTATAAGTGCTCAGCCACACACACATTCTGCTTCCTGTGTGTGTGTGTGTGTGTGTGTGTTTCAGAGAAAGGGTTTCTGAAGTCTCCCCGGCTGTATCAGTGTCCTAATTGGACTAACAAGATTAATGAAGCGAACTAGATTCTCCTGCTCTCCCCCCTCCCATCTTTTGTTGTCAGGGCGGGAACCTCGATGTATGTGTGTGTCTGCACACACAGCGGGTTAAATCCGAGTCACGTTACAATCCATTTAGCAAGATGGCGGGGTGGGTGCAAGCGTCTATTACGGTACATGTCATTTTATTGGTGCTGAAATGGTTAGCCGATTAATTAGTTACAGAAATTGAATGAACAACAGATGTTGTCGTCAGCCCCCGTTTTTCCATGCTCTGGCACTGAACAGTTAATGATGTAACCAGCAAAAATCATTCCTAATCCTAACCCTAACTCACAACATCAGCTAATAAAAATGTTAGGTTTTGGATAATCTTATGGTCTGTGCACCTAGAAAATCAAAATGCATTTTCCAGCTCGTCTTAATGAAAAGTTTTATTCACGAATTAGCACTGTTGCCTGAAATCAACAAGTGTAAAAAAAATATTACAGTTAATAATCTAAAACCACATTGTGAATTTTAAGGCATAAAAGCTCAACTAAAAGCACAGAACAGACACATGCTCACCTACTCATTTAGCTTCATCTTCCGGTCTTCACTCCTGAGGAAAACCCCTAATTCCTTAATCTCCAAATGCTCCACTATACTCTCCAGTGTTGTTTACCTGGAGCTGAGCTGAGCTGAGCTAAGCTGAGCATCACCCAGACACAGAAAAATAGATTCACTGTCATTAAGATTTTATAGCTGGTTGAGAATTACTTTTAAAATTACTACCGGTCATTTTGCTCCATGTGTTTGAGGGATGTTGGTTAAGTCCCAGGCTGCTTCTGTCTGTGTGCTAAGGTGTACCTGGGCAAGACACTGAGCTCCAAATTGCTTGAAATAACAGATCTGCGCCTTGCGTGGCGGCTCTGTTGCCAGTAATGTTTGAATGTTTTGTTTGAATGAGTAAATCTGGCTCTGGCTTCCTCCCACACTCCAAAAACATGCTTGTTAGGTCAATAGGTGTTTCTAAATTCTTCCTAGGAGTGAGTGTGAGCATGAGTGGTTGTTTGTCTCCATGTTAGCCCTGCAATAGACTGGTGACCTGTCCGGGGTGTACCCTGCCTCTCGCCTCATAGCTGCTGGGATAAGCTCCAGCCACCCGGCGTACCTGCATGGGAATAAGTGGGTAAAGAGCAGGGATCACCGAGTCCAGACCTCTTGGGCCAGTGTCCTGCAGGTTTTAGAGGTTTCCCTGCTGCAAAACATCTAATTAAAATGAAACGCTTTTCCAACATCTTGTTGTCAAGTTCTGGACAAGCCTGTTAGTGACCCAGTGTTTGAGTCAGTTGTGTTGCAGCAGGGAAACATATAGAACCCAAGAAGTCTGGGGTTGGTGATCCCTGGTATAGAGAATGGATGGATGGATGGAAATGAAAAGAAGAGCAGTTGGCATGTTAACTGGTGAGGCAATGATAAAACAATTATTTAAGTCTCAGTTCCGATGATTCCCATAATTATGTAGCCTTTATTGATATTATTACAGCATTTACAGTTTATGTCTGTTTAGAGACAGGTGTACCTTCTCATTCGAAGCTTTATGCGGTCCTTCCAGGAATTTGTGATGTTGCAATCACAACTATTAATGCAAATTCAGTCATGCCACGTGAATTCTGCACATCTTTGCAATTTTGCCCAATCACTGCAACTTTAATGCAACTTTGACAAGTTGCAGTGCTCCTCCACATTATCCCATGTAATATGTCATCAACTTTACTTCCCTTTTTCTGCTTATGAACATGCAGATGTGTGCAAGAGAAATGTGACCTGAATAATAATGCAGATGGCAGGAATACGGTATAGATGCATCTAGTCTGCTCAACCCGAAGAAAAAGATAAATGTGAAGTGATTTGCCATCTACAATTACTGGCAAGGACCACGCATGACTCTCCCAATAAGTTGCTGCTTCAAGAGCACAGAGCTGAATGGTGAAATACTCTCCCAGTGTGCTTATTTCAGTAAAGAATATTGTAATATCAGTATTGGAATTTTAATGAATTCATATCATTATAATGCATTTAATAGATAATATTTTAAATAAATTTCAGACACTTTTGCAAGAAACCCCCCCCCCCAAAACACTAAAACCCCTGCAAGTATTATACCTGCTTTACAAGATCTGCCTCAAAATCACGTATTTTAGGTCCCAACAATCACAAAAACTTTTTTAAACTACTGAAGGGACTCTATCATTGTATGGTATGACTTACCCATTATTTCCTCTGAATGCAATGCAATCTGGTGCCGTGATGCGGTTGGATTCATCATTCCAGTCAATTACTGTGTTTTTGACAGACTTGCCAAAACATTAAGAATGAAAGGCTGATCTATTTTTGACAGAATCTGTGTTGACCAGAACAGTTTACATGAATAAAGAAAGAAGAAACACAGTCGAGAATCCAGTTAATTTTCAAATCCAGTCAGTCATGTATAACCAGCTGCAGGAGACCAGAAATCAACTGGACCAAGTCTTTTAAGGATGGATAATGAAAGATTCAGTAAATAGCAGTTTTTTGTTGTTATAAAGGACAAAGCCAGACAGGAAAAGGTGTGGAGGGTATCTACAGGAGTTTTGGAACCAAAAGTTGGAAGACCAAGTTTTTAAACACAACAGAAACGCAAAATTTCGACCACCTAAATTAGTCTTGTACAGTCAGAAATATGCTGTTTCTGGGGCATTCATAGTGTGAAATGAAGCTGCTTAAGGGATGGAACAAAGATGTATTACAGCTGGAACGCAACACAACTGCATCCAGTTAAAACATGGGCTTACTGATGCTTCTTTTCAATAACATGAACCAGGTGATGGTACTGAGTTGGTGCAAATGCCATCTTAGTTATATATATATATATAGGTTATATTCTTGAACCTCCCCAGTTTGGTCCCAAAATGTATTTTATAAGTATGGTTTTGTTGCAAAAGGTGCTTGTAATTGCCACTGAATGGGGCAGCAATTACAGTTTGCAACGTGTTTGTAAATTGTTTGGTGGTAATAAGGCTTCAATCTCTCTGCAGATTCTAATATATGCTGTTGGTTTTTTTCTTCAATGTTCAAACATCCATTTCAGCATGGGGCAACTTTAGCCTTTTCGATTTAAAAAAGAAAAAAAGAAAAGAGAGTCTGGGGGTGTTTTCGAAAGATTAATGAAATCAAAGTAGATTGCAATGTTTGAAAACATTCGAAGAATTGCGTTCTTATTTCAAATTCCTTGGAACTTATTTGGAAAGAAGCGACAACCTGAGCTTATGCTGAATTATGTTTTTTATTACCTCTTTGGATAACTCACACTAAAAACTGCAGAAGCTATGTTTTTTTAAGAAAGTAATTACAAGATTTTAGTTGCTTTTGGTGGTCACAGTAATCCTGCCTGCAATCCATGATGTAAGCTGTTCTTGGTTGTAGACCAATAAAAAGTTGGTGCCTCTCCGGAACTAATTTTCTTTGC
The DNA here is from genome assembly GCA_037177055.1 of Atherinosoma microstoma. Lineage (NCBI taxonomy): Eukaryota > Metazoa > Chordata > Actinopteri > Atheriniformes > Atherinidae > Atherinosoma > Atherinosoma microstoma. The sequence goes on along the minus strand of JBBBVU010000023.1, from coordinate 7,517,376 downwards.
TGAGAGCCGGTTCTTTGGCTGTCCACTGGTTTGAGATGAGACACTGGTGTGATCCTGCACTGGAACTGCCCTCTGTTGGAAACAAGGATATTAGACACTCGTCTATCGAGGAAATGACCTATTGCTTAAAATGTATGACTCAATAACTTCACTTAAAAGATTACCCATCGTTATTAAGCCTTAATAATCTTACTACCTTATTTTTCTCTATGCTACTTTGTACATTTAATAACAGCTGATGGTAAAAACCATCCCAGACAAGGTAAATAAGAATAGAGGTAAATAACCAACATGCACTGCATTTGTTTCAATAAAACTTGTTTTTTTCCATGAAGGAATTTGCTTTACAAGTCCTCTCATGATTGGAAACACTTTCAAGTGGCCAGTTACTGGTAACGTGGAAACGGTCCAGATTTTGGCTGGCGTGCAACCTCATAACCCGAGCACTAAATCGATGATGGTGCTGTCCATTTGCCGCTCCATTCCAAATCAGTCTGAGTCCATCTTTCAGCTGAAATCCCCGCTGAGATGTGCCGTTATGCAAGAGGTTACATTTGGGGATTAGCACATCATTTTCAAGGGTAGACATGAAGAATTTAATGGCATTTATAGGTCACAAATCCCATGCTGTTATGTGTTATACTTACAACAAAAAGATACTTATCTGCTTGCGTGTACATCTTTTGTTCCTTTCAGTGTATTTACTTTGGAACTGATTCCTTGACATTATATGTAGCTAATTATGGGATATAGAAGACTCTGTCCTTCAAATATCTATTTAGACAAAGAACATTTTTAAAAACTGGCAGCAAAAGACAAACAAAATTAAATAATTGAAAAAGGATTGTTTTTATCCACCATTTGTCTTTACATTAACCAGCTTTAAACTTTCATTTTATGCACCACAAAGGAAAATATAACCAGAAAATAGAACATTTGAAGGTAAAGTTAGGAGAAATAATTTTTGTAGGTAACAGTTTTCCTGCGTATGACTGTATAATGGATGTGAGTTCTGCGAATTTCTCCCCACATGACTGTGTATCTTTGCTGCATGGGACGCATGCAGTGCGCCTGATCGTCAAGGGACCGGGGAGGGCTGGGGTGGGGAGGGCTATAGAGTTCAGTTTGTATTTGTTTGTGTTCTTTGTGTCTCATGCTCAGCAATGCATGGAAGTGAGTGTATGTGTGTGCGTGTTTGAGTCTGACTGTTGCATAAGAGGATCTGCTGCTGTCCCAGAGCTTAACGAAGGATTTAAACCTCTCTTTCTCACTCTCTCCTGCACTCTCTTCCTGGGTCATCTGTCTCTCTAGCGCTCTCTTTTGCAATCTGTAATCTCTGTAATTGCATGTATACTGTAGGTGGATCGTGACATTATTTGTTGAATAAGTTTGTGTACATGGATTGTGTAATTATTTCTCAGCCATTAATAGCCACAGCCACAAATCTCAACAATACAGCATAGCATCCATCTCAAAAGTGACAGCAGATTTGATAGAACTGAATATAACTCGTGAGTCTTTTACCATAAAAGAATAAGGATGAATTAATGCCTAATGCAGGAGGTTTATCAGCTATAACTGTGATTAAATCATTTAATTAGACTGACTGGAATTTGTATGAAGTGTATAGAATAGGCTATAAGCATTTCAAGCAACAATACCTAAGTATTTGAGGCTAACGTGGCTTTTCAATTCCCAGGTCCCCTCTAAAAATTCCATCCCCACTACATTATGTACTAAAACAAAACAAAACCTCCATCCAGATGAAGACAAAGAAACATAATGTGCTTGTAGTTGTGACTGTTTTGTCGGGATTAACAGATCCTCTCACAAGTACATGCACAGACATCTAAAAAGTCCTGTTAGCAAGGTTAGCACTAGCACTTTTTGTGCTAGCTAACACAGTTTTCGGGGACTGACACTGAATGTTTTGGAAAATGACTTCCAGGGTGAAGATTTCCGCAGTGTTGGACTATAATGTTTATGTGTGGACTGATTTTTGTCAGAATATGTGCCGCTATCTCAGTTTAACTTCACAAATATGTGACACTTTGGCCTTTTGTTTTCATGGCAGTGGTAAGCTAGCCAAGATAGCGCCAGTGCTGACCTTCCTAACAGGACTCCTCACATATTTGCACATGAAGGCAAAGTTAGAAGCCGACTGTAAGGAGGGAGGTTTAGAACGGGATATGGAGTCCTCTGCTACATAAAGCAATAATCTAACTGCAGCTTTGATTGATAGACGGGTATTATATGAGTAAAGTGATGAAGTGGTGAGTCAGCTGTATGTTAAACTACCAGACCCATAAACCACTTCAGAACAGCAGACATAAAGCAAACTTGCTTTTTTTCTGTTCCTGTCTTATTATGATATAATTTAATATCCAAAAAGAAGTATATCATTGATGCCCTATTAAATATAGTGGAATCATAAACTTTTTTTTTCAGCTGCCCTGCTTCCCCATTTTATTGTTTTGGCAACTCTTAATATTCCCTCAGGTATTAAAAAAAAAAAGAGATTATTTTAATTCTCCCCAGAAGTCTGAAGTTTGTCAGCCAACAGAGGACTGGCTTCACTGATGATCTAGAAATAAGAGGTTTGGATGAGACCCTACGTAGTTGAACATGCAATTCCACAAATCTGTTGGCTGCTGACTCTTGGCTGCAAACAAATAGTTTGCCAAGCAGTCCGTTGGACTTTTCTATTTAAGAGGAATTTAAGTACTTTACTAGAAATAGTGTTTTGCAACCAATAACAGTGGTAGTTCTTCTTAGTTTAATAACAGGAATTTATATTATGATAATATACATAAAGTTAATATGCTTCATTAATCTTACAATGAAGATGAGCTTTTTCTACATTATGCATGATCAGTGTTCATTTTTGGAACTTTCCCAGTTCTTAGCTCTCACGTTACAGAAAGTGGTTGCAAGCAATATGTGAGATGGATACATGATATCTTACCTGTAACTGGGAAATTAAATGAAACCTTTTAAGTTACCAGTTATTGATATAATCCATTTTTACAAGTCGACATTTAGTTTCATGAATACTCATGAGTAAAGTTCTTCTTTAGTGGGTGTGGATATAAAAACACCCTGGTATTCTTTAAACCAATTGTCCAATAGGCTTTAACTCACTCTCTGCTTGAAAAGGAATTTAATAAAATTTTATTTTCAGCATTAATAAACCTGTTTTGTTTGGTCAAAATACCAAAAAACATTTGGTGAAATACATTTTAGTAAGAAATACCATAATATTTATTCTTTTGTGTGACCAGCTTTAATCAGATGTTTGCAGATTTTTTTTTCTTTAATAAACAAACTGATTAGTTATTCAGTTTAGAAATCAGGAATTTTGTCCAGCTGATAATAATTACAGTCTCAAACTATACAGTACTGAGTATATTTTTGTATTTTTCCTGCAAAAGCATTGAATCACCCGTAGCTATATTTAGCTTCCGAGGATTTTTATATTTATTTCATATTTTTATAGAATGGAAACAAGGAGAAAAAGCTGAAGTGTGCCAAATGACTCAAGAACTGGCCTGAAAATCAGTGGCAACAGGTCTTACGGAGTGATGAATCCTCCACAGAGCCCAGATCTCAGCAAGCAGTGTGGGTTTTATTCTTGACAGAGGATGGAACAAAAGACAGTCAACCTCCAAAGAAGAGCTTTGAAATGTCCTTCAAGAAGCCTGGAGAACTATTCCTGAAGACTTGTGTAAGAGGGTTCAGACCGTGTTGAAGAATAAAGGTGGTCACACCAAATAATGATGTATGAGACAAACTCATCTTAGTTTTATTCTCATGGGTTTTGCACTAATTCCACAGTACCAAATGTAAAGTAGCTATGTTGGACATTTTAAGTTTAAGTTACTCAAGATCAGTATGTCAAGTCAAGTTTCTTTCCTTTTGTAATTGTGTACTATGGCTTTAAGAGCGCTCTATAGCTGTGTGGTGGATTAAGTTTTCCTTTAAACTCTCCGTGGTGCCACACGGTTTTTATACTATGTCCTGTTGGATTTAATTTAAGTTACCTAGCAGGAAAGTTTGTTGGACATGTATTTGTTTGTGACACTTGAGGAATAAAATCGTTGTTTTCTTCAAAACCAAGACCGAGTGGGTCTGGATGCTTTAATTAGCGTGAGAGACACATGACTAACAGCTAGGATGCTGAATTCTGTTTTTTTTCCTTACGTAGTGTATTTCCATTTTTTGTTTGCACACGCTTCCTTGCAATATATAAAGAAATAAGTGGCGGCTCGAAACCTTTGCTCTGTAGATTGTTGGATGAGAGTGATTTCTGTTGTCTCCCAGCTATCTCAACAGAGGTTGCAGAGATTGTAATTCATGAGCAATCATCTGTATTTCATGTTGCAGAATAGTAATTGGCACCAAATGTACATTTCTTGTGTACGTTGTACTACTTCCAAATACTTTGATAATGATTCCCTTTTTATGTCAGTTTAAACCGGCATTTTTCTACTCAGTTGAGGGTTGTTTAACTTTAAATCATTTAAAAGAAATGAGTGAAAATATGGCAGTGACAAGATTTGATTATAGTCTAAAGATGTGGAAATTTGAATTGTGGGCAATTAATTAACGCAGTTGTGTTGAAATTGGCCGTGAAACACAAGCAAATGTGAGCTATAATGAAACCATCAATGGTTCATCATTAGGATGACTGTAATGACATAATAATGGTGGAAATACACAGATGTTATCCTAGATGCAGATGATCGTGACACTGTGCTTATGATGGTCAAGGTGATGAACGGCAAAACAAATGTAATCACTCTATATGTATTGTTGATGCACTTTCAAGCATATCCTGCTGATGATGTCTGCAAAAAATTCCGTGCATTTGTGGCTTAAGTTGAGCCGATGGCACTTTATCACCTGTCCTGTAAAAAAAAAATCCAGATTCACTCATCAAAGAGCGTGATCAAAATAACAGAAAGCTTTCAAACAAAAGATGTAAATGCAATCACTTGTTTTAAAAGCCCAGATAACATATCAAACAGATTTGCATCCTGTACCGGGAGTAAGTGGGTACTATAATGATGTTAGGATAACAGTGATAAAGACAGTGATGCTAACAGTGATAATGATACAAGTGCTGGTGTGGAGGGTAATTCTAGCGAAGATAATGACCTCTTGTATGTGCGATGGTGTGTTTGTTCGCGCTGGAGGACTGCCTCCCTGCTCCGCTCGCTGCTCAGCTGTGTTATTTCTCGCCGATTTATTTTGAGTTTCTCTCCGTCTTTGTCTGCGCAGATCGACTTGGAGCCGGAGGGAAAGGTGTACGTGGTCATTGATCTTTCCGGATCCTCCACCGAAGGTAAGATCACCGCGGCACATCACCTTACAGGTGCAAATAAAGAGAGAGATGAAGAAAGAAAGATGTGAAAGCATCCATGCATAAAACAAAAACCTGCGCTCTCACAAGTGTGTGTTGCTGGTAGGATGGACCGCCATGATGTGTGCAAAGCTGGCGGCAATGAGTCTGGAAAGTGGACATTTTTAGGAATAATGAGCTGCATGGATTTTACCTTTACCAGCATATTCTGAACTTCATCACAGTTTGGTTTAACTTTAAGCTTCTGACTGAAATCTGAGGACATAAATTTTCCATCATGTGGAAACAATTACTTTGCTCCCAGTCTAAAAGGTAATATGACCAACAGGTCAACAAACATGTGCCTCCAGCTGACGGAGAAAGGCGAGCGAAGCAAAATATCAAAGGTTGAAGCGGGATATAAGCTTTAAAATGTGTTTTAAAGTTGAGATAATTGCATAAAAACAGATTGACAGCCATGATTTTAAAGTAAGGTTATCAAAGTTTAATCATCTTAAAAATCTTACAAATAATTGCAGTTAGTTGCTTTCTTGTGCTTCTATCGTATAAGCTTGATATAATTCACGTGAGCCGTTTAGCGGAAGTGAAAACCTGATGATGAGATTTATGCAGAGACAATGACCATTATCTCAAAATAATCACAGTCACACCTTTAATTGTTCATCTTTTTACACGCCTTGCATTGATTAGTGCAGCTTTTATCTGACTTTATGTTGGCACAGACGCAGGGATGGTTGCACAGCAGGTCATGGACAATGATGTTTAAAAGATTTGTAAGACACTCTGGTCCTGTCAGATAGTCCTTTCCTGGTCAGGAATGTCCCTAACTGGATGAAATGACCCACAACTGCGAATTCAAACTGGCAACCATGGTGATTGCTGGTCAAATTCTCTAAATGTGAAGGAAAGGAGCTTCAGTGCTTCCTTTATTATTATCACCATTAAATTGAACAACGTGCTCAGGAGCAAGGCCATTAATACATTTTAAAGTCATTTTTAGAAATGAAAACTTTATAAACTTTTATCAAAATTCTAAAGTTGAATAAATTATGTCTTATATGTCTTTAATATTACAGTTACAGTTACGTTGCCAGTTGTTTTGTCTAAAACTTTCTGTTTGTTTGTGTAATGACATATGAGGTGTCAAGGCTGAATGATTTGCTTGACCCCAAACTGTTACACGATATGAGAAATGTGATAGAATCATTGATGGCATGTACAGCTGAGCAGCCTGTAAAGGGGAAATCTTATCACGCAGATTAGTGTTTAAGATGCTTTCCTGATATGAGAATGAAAATCTAAAACAGGGTTCAAAACAACACCCAAATATTTGAACTCATTTTGCTTTTTTCAATAAACAGTAGATGGATCAACTGAAGGTCTCAGGTCTTGTTTCAAGTTTTGAATTATTTTTTTTAATGGCATCACTTTCAGATCATGTTGATTTGTTCTAGATCATTTTTGGACCTGACACTTCCTCTTTTGTCCTCCACTTGTCCAGTTTCCTATACACTGCACAGCATGCAAAGATATGCCAAGTTTTCAGCTATTTATGGGCATCACCTTGTTGTCGAACTTAATGTCTGTCAAACTGTGTTATTGTTGACATTTCTCATAAATATAATTAAAGAAATGGGAACAAACGTAGTGTTTGTGCAACAGGTTGCAAGTCACAAAGTATTTAAAGACACAATTAAAAGTGTGATCTTTAGTTGTCTGTTATGTGTAGAAACAACACTGGCGCATCCTTTGAGTTATTATGCTTTATTAACTAGTAGATCAGTGTTAACAAGGTCAGGTACAAGGCCTAGAGTCAAAATGAGTTAAAAAGCAGCCAAAGTCCAGAGAAAAACTTTGAAAGGCTTTTAAAAAGCCAGGGGAATCACTTTAAAAGACTACAAGAAACGGACTACTCGGAAGCAAAATATAAAGAAAAACTTGTGTGCAGTGCTATGTGATCTAAAATTAACTGGAAATCGAGCTTCCACGAAACAAAATTATAGGAAAGCATTAGGCGAAGCACCGCAGGTTTTAATTTTTTGTTGTTTAACTGCAGCAGACCATCATCACGACTAAGTACTATTACTACGCTGCAGCACCACAGTCTTCTCCTAAGTCTTAACGCATTTGTCCTACCATCTTTCCTTAAACTACTTACATTTTCCATCATGGTCAAGGAAAGCTGCTTATCCAAAGACTATAAGAGATATTATTTGTGTATTATTATTTATGTATAACAGCCTCAAGCATGGAGGGATTGTAGTTTTATTTCAATCTGCATGTGTTATGGGGTATCATGCATTATTATTATTGACATTTATGTCTCATCTGTTGCTTTGCACCTATTTCAGACCTTTTTCTGACGATTTATCATATTTTTCTCAAATCCTTTTCATCCTGTGTTCCATCATTGCTAATTATACATCTCAATGTGTTTGAGTTTGATCAACTTTTGTATCTTTATATCTACGTCCTCTCTCCTCATAGTGCTTTTATGTGTTATGTAGTGTCTTTAACCTGTTCAGGTAGATAGGAGTAAATGTAAGTTTTGTTATTATAGACGTGCTATAAAATATTGAAATGCATCTAATATTATGTCATCCTAAATTTTACCCACACAACACTTCCATTGTGTGAGTGCAAAATCCTATCAGTAAGTGGAGAATCATTAAAAAAAAGGTAATTATTAATATTAAATCAGATGTTTTTTATTCCCTGACCAGCTCCCTTGTTTCGCGAGACTTTCAGAGCTTTCAGTCTTTCTAATCTTAGAGCTTGTAGCTTATGTCTACGGGAACCTTTTATAAGACCAATCTTATGCAACCTGCCCACTACCAGATAACTTACAGACACATCCAGGTGAACATAGTTTCCCTCAGGAGGTAGTAGACACAAAACAAAGCTAACTTTGATCTACCAGGTGCTCAGACACACAACCCAAAATAAATGCTGCTGTGGTTTTGTAACTGCTGAATGAGCAAGAAAGAGAAAAAAGAAAAAAAATGCTACCTGCAAATAAAGGTATTAAAAGGTGATGGATGATAAGCCAGTGCTGTGTTTCTGTGGCTTGTTTCCGGTGCCCCCAAGTGGCTGGACGTTCCAAGTTTAACCGACACACTCGGAGTGCATCTCTCGCTTGTTTACTGTTGGAAACTGGAAGCCGGAGGGTGTGATGGAAAGACCGAACACGAAGCCCGAGGCTTGCCTGTTTTCTTAGAAAGCGACAGAAATTTTAGACCTTTTCTCTCACGTGTATCCTTTTCCATCTCCTCTGTTTGTTTGCATTGATTAAACATGGAAACCTGCGGAACATCTGTCCGTCAGTCTCTCTCCGTCCACACACACGTTCGCTCTGATAAGATATTCAGTCGCACCTGTGCAGCTTAACACCTGGTTATAAATAGAAACACTTCTTTGCCTTGCAGTCGAAGTGTGCACACACACATGTGTGTCTATGTGTGTGCGCGCGTGTGTGGTGGGATAGCCGTAAAAGAGGAGAGTGCATCAGAAAAAAGCCCTGCAGAATACTGCAGAGGATATTTCCCTGTGCACAGATGGATGGAGAGAGTAGAGAGAAAGTGAGTAGATTTTTATAACAGCAGGTGAGATTGAGCCATGGCTTACACACACACACACACACACACACACACACACACACACACACACACACACACCAGACTCATCCATGTCTTGCCCTTCTCATCGATGATTGGATACTCTGTTGTGACCTCACGACCCGCTCTCCGCCCACTCCTGAACTTCCTGCCGGTAGTTAAGTTGGCTCAAGAGCTCGTCGTGTTAATGCATGCTCATAAAAACAAATGGTGTGTTTCTGCGTGTGTGTGTGTGTGTGTGTGTGTGTGTGTGTGTGTGCTAATAGAAGGGATGGAGAGCAATACGGGCTGGAGAAATGGAGGGTGAGAACGAGAGGAAGAGGTGGTATTTTTAGCAGATTTTTTTTTTTCCTTTTGTGCAATCTGTTCTCTGCAGCTTCAGAAGCTGGAAGGACATGTTCCTCATTTTCTTTTTTCTCTTCTCTCCTCTCCATCCTGCTGCATCTGTTGGCCTAAGGAAGTGAATAAAAAAAATAATCTCACCTAATCTGACCATCTGCAGTCTCTCCTGTGTTTCTGGATTCCTTGCTCCCTGCTTTATTCATCCATTTTTGCTCCTTTTAGAAGTTTGTTTGTGTTGTTAATTGAAGGGGAAAATGAATAGACAAGTGCAATTTCTTGATTTAAAAATGAAATCTTTAAGTTCTGAAAACTAAACACAGACAACATGCAGTTCAGTAGTATATAAAATGAGAATGAACTAACATTTGTCCATTCTTAGTGAATTTATTCAGGGTTGTGTGTTTATTCATCAAACTAATGCAAAAAACACTCCACAACTTGAAGGAAAACCCAGCAAACAGAAAGCAAATAAGCTACAATGGAATTAGTTTCCTTCTACTTTGGATCAACACATATAAGACAAATGCTTCAGAAGCAAACCAAATATTAAAAAATACCAAATCTGTTAACTGCTTCTAAAAATGCTTTTTACCAATTAAAATAAGCAGAACGACCCCTCAGTGGGGAAATCAGAGCAACAGCGATAGACCAGCTATAGAAATTGAATTCTTGAGAATATAAAGATACAAAATAAATATGAGAATACACAAAAACAAAACAACTCAGTTACAACATTTTTCTTCGCTCTCTTTGAGTCCTTCAACATGAGTTTTGCTGAAAATGCATCTTATTTCTCATACCTAACATTTATTATGATTTGGTTATTTACGTTTTTGCTGTCCTGTCGCCTGGTCCTCCATGTGTATGTGTGAAAGTTGGACATATGTGTGTGTTTATTGGATGACCACCTCCCATTTGATCACTCATCCAGTCTAGAGTACGTCTGTCTCCACAACGTTAACTCTTAACTGTTGTTATGCCTCGTCGGCTCTTTTTGTCAGCACACTCAGTGTGTGTGTGTGTGTGTGTGTGTGTGTGTGAGTGTCTTAGACAGATGGATGATGTATTATGTAAAACAAAATGATTGCAGTAATGGCCTGTTTAGCTCCTGCTCCCCTCCATCTTGCACACACAGATACATGAAAAACTCACACTTCCACTAACACACACACACACACACACACACACACACACTGAGAATCCCTAGACATTCTGTCTGTAATCGAACTCTGGAGAGGCTCAGCAGTAACCACATCTACAAGGCACCCTGGAGAGAGATGCTGGGAGAGCGAAAGAAAGGCTAAGTAGGACAGGAGCACAGAGAGAAGGAGCGTGTGTGGGAGTGAGAGTGGAGGTGGTTCTCTTGTCTTAAGGTTACCCTCGGAAAGCATTTATCTTTCCGGGGAGATGCAGAGAGGAAGTGAAGGCCTGGTTTGGATGGTGCTCACTGAGGAGGAGTATTTTAATATGCTGTCCTTCGTTTTAGTGCCCACACATGGAAGTATAAATAGCTCGCACACATACGTATGGATAGGCCTCTAGTAGGTGTGGGGTAGAGTGAAGCGGGGGGGTGGGGGGTGGGGGGTGGGAGGGGGGGTAGAGGAAGATGAGAGGCCGTTGAATGATTAACCATCTTTGAGCAGCATGATGTAAATGATCCTTATTTGTTCAAACTGTGAAAAGAAATAAAAGTGATCCTTTACGAGAATAAACTTTGACGAATTTTTTGGGTTGTGGTGTGTTTTCCCTGCAGCTTCAGGAACCAACGAGAATGAGGAGCGAGTGTTTCGCGAGAGGATCGGTCCTCGCCGGCGGCAGGGCGCCGTCAGGAGACGCGTCCATCAGGTCAACGGGCACAAGTTCATGGCCACCTACCTGAGACAACCAACTTACTGCTCGCATTGCAGAGATTTTATCTGGTAGGTGACAAACACGTCTGCGTGACCCAGCTTAAGAGAAGCTGCAGTGAAGTTTCATTAAACCAACCTGGCTGACATGCTGACTCTCCCTGTGTGTTATCCGATAGGGGTGTGCTGGGGAAGCAGGGATACCAGTGTCAGGGTGAGTACTTTTTTCGGGCGCATTCCAATTTCTCAAGTAACATTGCACTTCATTTATTATTCAAGCACGAGAACACAGGAGGGATTACATGTTGCTGAGTGACAGCTGTGATTTGGCTGCAAGCCAACACCCAGAGCCATACGTTCACTTTATTACACCAGCATTCAGAAGAAAATGTAATAGTATTCAAAGTTTTACGAGCACCATTTCAGGGTGCCCTCTTTTTTTCTTTTTTTTTTCCTCTATGGATGAAAAATCTTAAAAATTCTTTTGGACATGTACATGTAATAAGCTCAGTACAAACAGGAAGAACATTTCTGTTTAATCTAATTTTTTCTCTCCTTTAATAACACCAACTGGTGTTGTACATCGTTAAAAAAGGCCTGATTAGTCTCCTTTACAATGAGGTACAAGTTGTAAGGATTGTGGGTAGTCGAGATTGTTGTCAACCTTGAGGATGGAATTAGATCTCAGATTCTGGAGATATGGGATCACCACTGGCTCCAGAATCTTATTAAGATGATTAAGATTAAGACCATCTGTCAATTAGGTGCCAATCAGGTGCCAGTCAGACATCTGTGACTGATACACACCTGGCAGCACTTTAAGCTCACAACAACACGTTATACCAACAGGGGAGTATTACAGGGGATTGTGGCAGATTTTTTCATGGCACTACCAACACATTTAGCTGTTATACCTCATTGTAAAGGCGACTAATCAGGCTTTGCAACAATGTATAATACTATACTGATTGGTATTATTAATGTGGAGAAATCATCAACCAAACACAAATTACTTTACTTTTTGTACTTAGTTAAGAAATGTCCAACACACATGCAGGAGGTTGTGGGACAACTTGATGGTGTTTATGGAAATGAATGCAGGTCAGTCAGTCAAAGCTAAACCTAACTCACATACTGAGTTATACAAGCCCCTTTGTTTCTGAGTATTATAAACCCCATGTGGTGAAATAATTGGGCTTTCCACAAGCCTTTATTTTCAGTCATCACCGACTGATCTTCCTCGATTATACTTCAGCATTCGTCCACCAACACTTCTTTATGCTATTTAATTTGGGTTTTATCTAAAAAGTTTATTTAAATATTTGAACATGATTAAGAAAATAGTTTAATCTTAACTAATTTTGACCACACAAATTTTTTGCAAGGGGGGGCTTCTTTCCTCCCATAAACTCCTCTCCTAGTAGGGAGAACCGTTTGGTCGGCACTCGCGGCTCAGAACATTTCCGATTAATCGATTATTCTCAACTTTTTTTACTCTCTTCTTTCCGTTTCCTTCATCTCAATTTGTAAGATCAGTTTATTTTGAGTTGTACTGCATGAATACTAGTGAGTCTTTTTAAACAACATTGAAACAGGAATGAGCTCAAGAATCAACATTTTAAGGGAGCCGAGATCAGACAACAAAGCTGTTCATCAGCGCAATAAAACATTCATCTCTGTTTCACAGCAGTTACGCTCAAAGGCGCAAATAAAAACACCCACATCCTTGTAGAGATGTGCAACAAAGAAAGAGTTGGAGTTAATACAGCTGCAGCAGACTTCCTTGTTTCGCTGCGCTGTGTAGGCTGCGCTTACCGACGCCGCAGCCCTGACACTCCAGAGAGGAGATTCATTTCACGCTTCACTTGGCCATAGCTTTCTATACCTTAAGGCTCAGTGGAAAAACTTAAATAATCTATAAACTTCCTTGAGAAAAGCTCCAGGGCCTTAAAGTTCTGATTGTTTTGGTGAAAACATGTTGTTTTTTTTTGTCTTGGAGGCTTTTCTTCACAGCAGGTGGTTCAGCTGTAACTATTTAATTGCAGCCGTTGTGTACAGGCTGCATAAATGCTTGCATTTAAGTCGTTATTTCGGGGAAAAAGACTCAGACACAAGCAATTTTTTATGCTTTAGGTTTGCATACAAGTTGCTGGTAGAAAAAAAATTTAAGTAATCCATTCTAACCCATTTTTATTGAGAATTTGAGAGAAAAATCCAGGTTTAATGTCTTGTTGTGGGTTGTGCTGCCTCTGTAATGGCTGTAAAGTAGCTGGTAATATGAATATGATAAAATTTCAACTTGTTTTTATAATAATCTTCCATCGTAAGCACATCTTTTTTCTCAAACAAAAATACTCAGTAAATGAGCATGACCTGTCAGCATGAATGGAGTATCACTGAAATGAGCATCAATTACAATGTCACTGATTTCAATGTTTCTCAGTTAGATTTTACTCATTTATATTACCAACCAAACACTCAAATTGAGCAGAATTGAAGTCTTAAGAGTTGAGGTTTGCAGTAAATTCAATAGTGTGGGCAAATTTCTTTTCGACTGAACTAAAGATTTCTGATTGTTTGATGTTTGTGCTTTCAGTGTGTACGTGTGTCGTCCACAAGCGCTGCCATGAGCTCATCATCACCAAGTGTGCCGGGATGAAGAAGCAGGAAGACACAGCAGAGGAGGTAGACACGCACACACAACCAAACACGCAAGATCTAATGGGAAATGATAAAGATTAATGTGTCCTGTTTAATATTCATTATCATTATTTCTTCATTAACTGAAAAAACTTTCAAACTTTTCATGTATAAATCTTCTGCTTATGATAACCACCTTCCATGATAAGACCTCTGTGTATGTGTGTGCGTGTGTGTGTCTCCCTCTGTAGGTGGGTTCACAGCGTTTCAGTGTTAACATGCCCCATAAGTTCAGTATCCACAACTACAAGGTCCCCACCTTCTGTGACCACTGTGGGTCCCTGCTGTGGGGCCTCATGAGGCAGGGCCTGCAGTGTAAAGGTGAGTTCACAAGCAGCTGGGAATTTACAGTGTGATTACACAAGAACAAAGCAGAACATTAGAAGGTATTTTGCATTTGGAAATATGAACATATCTAAGTCTATATAAGTGTTAGTTTGAGAACAACACTTTGACTCACAATGACGAATCATAACAGTTTTTTCTTTTTACATTTTACTGATTTAGAAAATCTTTTTTGGTAAAGCAGATAGTAGAGACGAGTGCAATACAAAAACTGAGAGTTCGTTACCATGCTTGTGAAAGTTACTTTTTTAACACATTCCTATAGGTTTTGACCCAACGAATACAAATCTGAAGGTGCCACAAAAATCTGACCTCGATTAAGGTCAGTTTTA